>VHZZ01002995.1:52653-63607 GCA_009801015.1 Silene noctiflora | reverse complement strand
GTTGTCCTAAGCTTGGGTTGTTATCTTTGGTTTTCTTTTACTGTGTTATTTCTCTCAGGGGACTTTTCTGGTCTCCTTTGTAGAAGAGTGGTACGGGTCTGTATCTTATTTTCATTTTATATATGATATGATCCTTGTTTTTCTGCAAAAATAATAATAATAATAATAATAATAGTAATAATAGTAATACCAATAATAATAATAACAATAATAACAACCACAACACCAACAACAACAAACCAACAACAACACCAACAACAATAAACCAACAACAACAACAACAACAATAATAATAATAATATTTGAGATAGGATATAATATTATAATTGTATTTGATGTGGTTGTAAAAAAACCGCACTTCTAACCCATTAACGAACCCCATTTCGCATGCTTATTTGCACTTATTAGGGTCATTTCGGCGTCTTTATCTTTCTATTCATTATTCTATGAAATTTTAGCCCATTTGTTGGAAAGGAAGCAGAATGAGCGGAAATCGTGCATAAATGGAGAATTTAGGAGCTTAATTGACGGTACTAATGGTCAAGCATAAAGAGGAGACGAAAACCAAATACTCGTAGGAAGGTTTTAAGGCAAATTGGAGCAATGCCCCACGACCTAGAATGATCCCCACGGATTCTGGGGCAGCTATTGCAATAAGGGCTACTTACTAGTGGAACTCGGGCGAGCTAGAAGCCAACCTGAGCGAGCTGAACCACAAGTCGGGCGAGTTCTCAGGTAGAGCTCACCCAACAGCACCCAAGTTGGGCGAGCCCAAGGAGAAGTCGGGGGTAGGACTCTATGTTCCGCCTTCGTTTAAGTCATTTGCAAATATCTAATTAGCCGCTAAACCTTTTTATTAGTATAAATACCCTAATTCTCCATTAGGGAAGACACGCATCATTAGAGGGATAATTAGGAAGCATTTACCTTAATCGAAAATAATTAGTTTAATCTTTCCACAATTAACCTTAGATCTAGTCTTGCAATTGAAGAATTCTTGGATTGTTTTTGAAAGAGGTGACAATTCCTCATTGATAAAAGGGTTTCTTTTATTTATTCTTCGTTTTTATTTCTCATCTCCTTAACTTGGTACAATTCTTTACCCTTTACTTAATCTCTTATTAATCCTTGTTAATTCCTTTACTTTGATCATCATGTTTTGTCTTTCTATGATGCTTCACAACATTACTTGCATGATTTCCATGATGATGAGTGAGTAGTCTCCTAGCTAGGGTTAATGGGGGATTAGGGTATTTATTAGAGGGTAGATCCATGTTCTAATGAGTTCATTTGGTTGATTAAATTGTTGTTGTAGTTCTAGTATTAGTGCACATGTTATGTTTGATGAAATGTTGATTGACGACCTTGCATGATTCTGTACCTATTTAACACCTTCTACAAAACCGAAAGTCTTAGGAGATGTTAGACCAAGCACTATTCTAGTAGGGAGACCGGGTGTACGTCAGAAGCTAACCCGACTAGACCTATGAACCGCAAGACCAAAAGTTTTGGTCCAATTTGTAGAGTCTATCGATCCGAAATATTCAAGAGGGGGGGGGGGTGAATTGAGTATAAAAACTTTAGCCCACTTTTTCGATTGTTCGTATGAGCATGAATTAATGATTAATTATTTAAACTTTATCAATTAAACTTTGACTAATTAACTAAGCAAATTAAAACGTAAAGAAATGAACCAAAGATGATGAGTTACACATGTGATTTTGAAGTGGTTCAGTTTCACAAGTCGAAACCTACGTCCACTATTCTCGATTAATAATTTTATTACCTTTCTACGGATTACAAAATTACTAACCACTCGTACAACTAACTCTAGTTGTAACTCAATTGAGTACCATTAAATACTCGGTTTTTTCTAACTTACGTTACCAAGAAAGCACTTGATTGTTCTTCTAATATGTTCACACAATTGAACGAGTAAGAAACAATATGAAGTACTATTATCCAATAACGTAATCTTATGGAAATAAAGCACAATATGAAGCACGACTTTACGTAAGGATTTTCGAATTGCAAAAACAAATTAATTACTTGATAAAAGCATTTACTCGATTTGTTTGCAAAAGGATGTTAAGATTGCGAAAAGTTATTTTGAAATAATAAAGCACTTGTGTATGTATAGTAAAGAGGAGAACTAGGGTTTAGTCGAAAACCCTAGTAGAGTCGTGCCACTTGTGTGTATTATTGCACAAGAAATAAATCTAATCCCCTTATTATTTAATCCAATAATATCTTAAAAAGATAGAAGAAAATAACTTAGATAATATAAAGAGATAAAATATCTCTAACAAATAATATATTAAGATTCATTCTAATCTTTATTTTGCACAAGGGTTTACTATGTGAATTGGGAAATCAGCTCATAGGCTCAATTCCTCTTCACGAAAACCCTAGTAGGATATTTGGTTAGATGGACTAAATTAGGGTTTAGGTATGAACGATTAGAAAATCCTAGATAGCATGACAACTCATAAGCTGTTTTACTAATCAATAGACTAATCACATATTCGTTCAATCTAAATAAATCTGTATCTCCTTTATATTATACACACATATTTTCGAAAAATATATTAAGGTTTAAAACTTAAGCTTCAAAAATCGATTTTAAAACCCTAAAATCGTGACTTCATATTGTAGCCTAAAGTTATAGGTCAAAAGACTATACCATTAAGCTTGGTAAGTAAACTTATAGGTGAAATAGCTATAACTTTACCTTCCCAACTTTACTTCCAAAAATACCGTTATTTGACGATGTCCTATACTAGCTAATCTTCCTGTAGATCTTTAGTATATGGATCACCTCTTCATCTTGATCATAAGCTCTTCATCTTGAGCTTGTTTAAGACTTGATCATGCCTTATGCTTGAGTGATCATCATAGTTGTAGTTGACACAGCTACAACAATGTTTTATGAATTTTCAATGTTATAGCTCAAGCAGCTATAACATTACTTCAATTATGCTTCACAAATCTTCAATGTTATAGCCTAGAGTACTATAACATTGCTTGCTTATATCGTAACCCTTATTAAATCTAATCAAGACTGAACAAACGATTACGAGCAACAAGGATATATATTATAAGCACACTTGTCATTATCAAAACACAACATATAACTATATGGTACAACAGTAAGACTTTTACATTTTATCCAAAGGGTTGGGGGTTCGAACCCTCTTACTTACAATTTTTTAGAGTAATTTTGCTAATACATGTACCTTTCAAAAGTTAGTTTCTAGGGTTCCTTGATTTGTTTTTCAATGAATTTTTCTTTTATTATTTTTTTCTTGATAAATTTTCAGTGAACTTTTTTCGGGCTAAAAAAAAATTTCTATGTAAACTCGAACCCCCATTACGGGGATCCTAGAAACGCCACTGGGTACGGGTGATATTATTCGGCCGAGACACTTTTGACAGGTCTACTTTAAAATACTCCATAATTTTATCATAATTATTAATAACTAATTTAATTTTACAAATTTCAAAACAGTCTCGCGTACTACACGGGTTTAAGACCAGTTCTGTACAAATCAGAAGGACTCATGTCATAATAAACCCACTTGTATAACACCTGTTGCTAATATGGCTGCGACACCTTATATATACAAAAATATTTTAAATATGCCATCCATTTTATTTTCATTCCATTTTTAACACATTGAGGATTCTCTATTCCACTTTTGTATTCCATTTTATGTCCCACCCCATATACATCTTATCATCTTGACACATCACTTGTTGAAAATAAAAAGTACACAATAAATGCGGTCATGTGTTGATGTGTCAAAAGGTATATGAAATGAGACACGTAATAAAACACTAAATAGAACCGAGGATCCTGACTATTTCAAACAAGGTTGAAATGTTCAACGTTTTCAAAGTTAATCATAACCATAAGAAATTTTAAACATTGCATAATAATATTAAGGCCCTGTTTGGCAAACGGCAAAAGCAGATTTACACTAGCAGATAATATTAGCAGAATACGGCTGGTAGATTTTAGCAGCAGATTTGACCATCGTATTAAATTAGCAGAATTAAGAAAACATGTTTGGTAATTAGCATATTATAAGGCAAATCTATCATTTTCATGTATAAAATGAATATGCCATTTCAATATGCTGCTATTAGCAGCATATTAAAAAATAGTAGATTCCGACCAATATACTATCTGAATATGTCATTAACTAACACTTAAAATTAGTAGATTGATTGGTCAATCTACTATTTACGTCAAAATCTACTAATTTGACCATTGTTTACCTAAACAAGTTTGAAACCAACATTAAATTTTTTCAAGAGTATAAACACCATTAACAATAGTCCACTTACTATCATCAATGAGAATGTTTTAATTCATCCATAGAATCACGATGAGCATCCTATTATACAATTTAATTAAAAAACAAATAATTATTGGACCTCAACTATCACCTTAAGGTTTTGGTTGAGATGGTTCATCTATCACTTTTATCCTCGGATGTCACCTAGTTGGTTGATCAATCATCGGATTTAAACCATATTTATAATTTATGTGCTATTTATCTGTTTCAGCCATATAATCTCTTAAAATGGAAATATTCGATAATTTTATTGCTAAAATGAGTCATGTATTATCCTATTTAAGTAAATGAGACAAACTTGTATTATTCCCTAATATTATTCTTTTGTTTCATCATTGTAGGTATGGTGTATGAATAATACTTAACCCGGTTTAACTATAAAGTAGATGCCCCATTTTAAACGAGAATTTGTGACCATTATTAATACATTTCGCCAATTAGGAAGCTGCCCGAGGAATCCTACACTTCCTGTGAGACATTTTAGTACAATTATAACATTCCTAATAATGTACCTACTTCATAGACCATAGTCATCGATGGAACAATTGGCTCACTTAAAAAAGACCATACGATCATTCAGCCCCTACAATTGCAACAGAATTCCAAGACGCAGGCCGCAGGGAATGGAGTTGATACAACAAGTCGACAACAATGTAACACTCGCATCAGTATCATTCAAAGCTTCCATATTTACAACAATTAGCTGACAAGTTGATGTTAAATTTCTAAGTCTTCCTACGATTTATCGGTAATAAACATAAGCATTGTCAGAGATCGTCGAGTTAAACATAATCCTTCCATAACTCTACTTATCAATTGGAATTCTGCCACCA
Source organism: Silene noctiflora (assembly GCA_009801015.1). Lineage (NCBI taxonomy): Eukaryota > Viridiplantae > Streptophyta > Magnoliopsida > Caryophyllales > Caryophyllaceae > Silene > Silene noctiflora. The sequence continues at coordinate 58,413 of VHZZ01002995.1, read as the reverse complement.
ATCTTGCATACTATACGACTCTACTGATAAGTCAAATAGATCCAAGCAAATAACGCACTTTTTAGTTAACTAATGGAACATTGATAAAAAAAAAAAAAAAAAAGGAAGCAACTGATTTGTATAAGATTACATTACATAACAGATGAAGGAATTCCCTGCACAATCTCACCATATTACAAGGGGGAGGATTAAATACAACGACAAGAAAAAATGTCTTTTCATCCTCATCTTTCAGATCAAGAAGAACGGTGTAACGATATCAAATAATTAGTAAAATGAACAACGAATGAGTGGAAAAAAGTAAAAGAAAAAGAATGAGTGAGTGAGAATTACAAGGACAGAACAAGTTAATGCTGTGGAGGCAATTTCCTGAGCAGTTCCAACAAAGAAGTCGCCTTCCTCTTCGCTCTTTCTGTGCCACTTCTAGTCATTTCCGTCAGGGCAATGGGAGCACCCAGCTGACTTAGGCAGGAGAGATTCTCCACATCTCTCTTACACAATGCAAGCAGAATAGCAGCTGCGTTCTCCTTATTTCTTGGTAAACCTGTCCCAAGCAGATCGACCAGAACAGGTAAAATGCTGGCCTTAACGATGGCAGCTTTCGCCTCTTGGTGAGCAGCCAGAACCGAGAGTATAGTTAGAGCCTCATCCACCATGGTCCCACTGGAATCTGTTAGCATCTTCAGTAATGCCGAAATGATTCCGGCTCTCACTGCTCTGCCTTTGTTACCCTGATATATGCATAAATTAAAAAGAGCGGTAGCTGCGTCTTTTTTCCCTCGTGGGCTTCCACTTTGCAGAAGATCCACCAAGGCCGAGATTGCCCCTGAGGCCCCAATTATTATCTTGTTTTCATCTGCTAGCGACAAGCTAAAAAGGGTAGCAGCAGAATTTTCTCTTGCTTCCATTGTTCCATTCCTTAAAACTTGGACGATGGACGGGATTGCCCCCGCAAGCATTATTAGTTCTTTGTTATTTTCATAAATTGAAAGGTTAAGAATGGATGTTACAGCATTCTCTTGAGTTGTTATATCGTCAGTTGTTAATAGGCTGACGAGAAAAGGAATAGCTCCGGCTTCAGCAATTAGTATTCGGTTATCAGTACTTCTTTTGGATAGGGAGCGGATTTCGGTGACTGCTGCTCGGCGATCCTCAACTACTCGGCTTGAAAGCTTACGGACAAGAGCTTGGATCGTTGCAATGTCCCCACTTACATCACGAAATGACCCGTCGCTCTTCTTGATTTTGCCGGTCAACAGAGCAGTTGGCTGTTCAACGTTGTTCTTAGCACACCATTGAAATATTAGGCTTCTTAGTACATAGTTGGGCGTCAGAGTCATGTTTTGGAGCTTTTGCTGAGTTTTTGGACAGGTAACATTGCCAGAATCAATCCATCTTTGTATGTATGAGCGCTCATATGTCTGCAAGAAAACAACGATATTAAAGAGGCACAAAAGCAGAAAGGTCCAGAAACAAAGATACAAACGAGTGATAAATATGGACGAAAACTAAGGGCTTAAAATTCCATAGATTTATGGCCAAATTAAGTAAAACAATTAGAGGAAAAGAAATGGAGGATTTGGGTGACTCTTCACACAAGCTAGTGTGATAGATAAAAGCAATACAAGTGATCCTCAACTTTTATGACCAGCAAACTAAATCGATATCTCTTGATCTGTACTTCCTAACAGTTCCTCTGTATCCATTCTCTGAAAAAATACCAATAGAAAACAACGGCAATTTCAAGGCTTAAATCATGGTTTAATGTTTAGAGAAAATACCTGTCCAGTGGCCACAATAACAGGATCTCTCATGATCTCAAGAGATATCGGGCATAAGAAATCTTCAGGAATAACAACAATCTCAGGTTGCTTGCTCTCGTCTGGACTTTCTTCCGACACATTTCCACTGTTGTCCATATCAACTTCAACACCATTTGATTCACAAACTGTTGAGGAGGTTATATTCAGCATTTCTGCCTCATCAAGACACTGGCTTCTTGATGAATTACCTTGAGCAGCATGCTTGACCTTCAGCTTTACTCCATGATCGATATTACCTGAGTTTCCTATATGCAAACTCCCGATTCCTTTGTTTCGAGAGCTCAGCGATTCCAGCTCATTAAGTAGAGGCTGAGAGGCAGCACGACTTATTGTGCTAGAGTTAACAGGACCATATCTTTCCGTAGCTCTTTTCAATTGTGTTCTCACCAACTCAACCTATTGACCAATTTCCAGTTATTCTCATGCAATAAATCATCACACAATTAGTGCATGGAACATTGAGGATACCATACCTGTTCCTGAACCTCCTCTGAAACACCAAACTGTTCATACGGAATGTTTCCCAATGCTTTCTCCAATTTCCATGTCACGCATTGAAACTGAAATGCAACTCGCTTGGAAGCACCATCCTGTTAAATACACAAGTCAAGAGAAGCAATATTATGATTTTGAGTTTGATATCTCCACACTGCAACTGAAATGAATTTTAAGTCTCCAGTCATATTATGATTTTGCGAATGGTATCTCGACACTGCAACTTAAATGAATATGAAGTCTTAAACATATTTACTCACTCAGTCATATTAATCTTCACATATGACATTCTCCGGTCACAAGTTTCAAGGCTAATTTTACATTAGCTCCTGTTATATTATGCTCCGTAGAAAAGAGCCGATACTCTGGCCTCATCAACCGATAATCTCAAATGTCAAATTTTAGATACCCTGACCTCATCAACCGATAATTTCAAATGTCAAATTTTAGCAAAAGTTTCATGACTTAACATTGTCACAATACTAGATGTATATTTGCAAATGGTGTATATATTTGTGAAAAAAGAGTTTCTTTTATGGCTATATTTTTCAAGAGAGAATTTTTTTCCTTGGTAATTGCAGATGGTAATTGACAGTTTCAAAGGATGATTCATGTCAGCTCACCCCAAATCATTTTGGGAAGAAGGGTCATATCGATAATGCTGTTGTATAGGCTACAAACACGTAAAATCAATTGAAATCAAAGATTAGAACAAGTGAAGACTAAATGCACATGATAAGGATAATGGAAACTAGCGCCAGATTTGCAGGGTAATCCGTTACATAAGTCTATCAACATTACGATAATGAGGTTTTGCAACCGTTGCCACAACTATGACCAATGTTTCATTTTTATATTGCAAACGGACAATTTTGTATCATTGGCCACTCAAGCTCCAAACTTTTACAATCGCTAACATTCTTGAATTCTTCCCACCTATTTACAACGCTCCCTCCTACATCCTCGCCTCTTAAGTACCCAAATTTTTTCTTGAATTGGCAACCAATGGCCTGTTCCATAAAAACCTATTAATCTAATTCCTTTTCCCTCCTCATTCCTTTCCTTTATTCCAAACAACAGATTTCTAAATCGCTTTGCAGCCAATTTCTTCCAATCGAAACAAAGTTCAATTCTTTTTACTATTAAAAAACACCGAAATTCACTAACACTCAACTTAATTACACACATCAATAACTCTTAATACACCAGTAAATTGATAAGAACACTACAAACTAGTAGCAAACTCAAAAAACGATTCCAAACTTTTGACTAATTAGCTTAAACAACAAACGGGTAGCAAAGGGTCTCCGCCAAGAATTAAAAATTTAAATCTTTAATTCATTTTGTTTTTTCCTTTTAGTAATTCGGCTTTTAAAATGTGAATGGTAGCACTCATTTGTTTACCTTTGAAGATGAAGGGAGTATAATTAACACCTTCACCTCAAATCTTGGCTTTGCCATTGAGCAGTAGGTAAAGTAGCTACTCCCCCGTCGGGATGATTTGAAAGGTAAACAATCGAGTGAGACAGAAAAAGAAAAGTAAAGCAAAAAAGAAGAAAAGAAAAGAAAGAAGAGATCTAAAGAGACCTCAGTGGGATCAAAGGTAGAAGCAGCTAAAAGCAAACGCTTAGCATCCTGAAGAGCAAGAAAAAGATGAAAGAACTGATGAGACGGCTGAGAATGAATCTCCAACTCCCGGATCTCTTCAACTAAATGAGACAATAAAGAAACCCGACGGCAGAGATCAGTACAATCCTTTCTAAACAAATCTCTAAAACCGCCACTGGAGGAGATAGTAACGACGTCGTTAATGAGGAGACGGAGGTTGTCGGTGGTGAGATGGTCGGAGTCCATGGCGGCGGAATGCGGTGGCGGTGGGGCCGTAATTGGAAAATGGGTCAGCATCAAGGAAGAGGAAGAGGGGGAAGAGGGAGAAGGGAGCACATGGTGGGGTCGAAGTGGGGAAGTATGATGTTTAGACAGACAAGGGAAGTGTTAAAAGGAAACAGGAAAGAGGAAGGGAGGGAAGTTGTGAGTTGTAACTCCGTGTTTGTTGTCTTATCATCACTTGATGAGTTGAGTTGAGTTGTGAATTGTGAAGCAGTAGATGCCGAGATTCTCGGCCTGGAAGGTATGAATTTATTTTTTTATTTTTTCCTAACATTCTATTCTATCTAACTTGAATTACTCCCTCCGATCCAGGTCAAAGGTAACATTGACTTTTTCATACTTGTCGAGGCGCGCTTTGCAACGTGGATATCTTTAGTTACAAATTATTAAAAATTATAAAAATTTGATATTCTTACAGCATTCATTACGATAAATCAAACAAGATCTCACATGACTATATTTTCTCTTGTATATTACAAATAATATCAAAGATTCTCTACAACCATAAATAGTGTCAAAAAGTCAATGTTACCTTTAGTCTGGATCGGATGGAGTACAAATTTACAAAGCTGTTTGGTAACTTTTTTTTTTTTTTGGAAAGACAAAATGTAGTCAAAATTATTGATCGCCTTTATTTGTTTCTTTTGACTACAACAATTATTGTGTTGACCTTTATCTTGAGTTTGGACCATCTTCATTTCCTTTTTTTTTTTTAATGGAGTAATATTTAATCATTATTTATTCTCATCTTCTTCCTTCAATTGATCGTTCGATTGTTTTGGAACTGAATCTAGGTTATTGATAGAAAATGGACAGAAGATTAAATGGAGAGGATCCAATTGCTCTCTTTTATCTCCAAAACTCGTCTTACTCATTACCCCTTATCCGTGTAGAAATGAGGTGAGGTATCCTTACCATTCGTACCCATTTAATCCTTGGTTTTTTGAGCTATTCTTAATAAAGAAGTATTACTCTTAATAATAAAACAGGTCAAATATCATTCCACATCGGCATACATAAGAGATCTTTTGTTTTTCTGGATGTATTATGCTTTTGTCTTATTCTCCCCACTTGCACATATTAAATTTGTGTTAAGTAAATGAATATTTGCCTTGGTTTTTTGCACTTTAATTTTCTTTACCTGTTTGGATTTAATTTATACGTTATTTTTATGAACTGAATTTATATGATTTGAACTTTACTGAACTTATGAGATCTTAAATGAACTTATTAAATATGTACTTTTCTGAACTTATAAGATTTGAAGTTCACTTAATTAAACTTGTTATTCCTGCATTTTTTATTTAAGCTAGTTTTCTTAAGATGGATGTATCCGTCTTAATAATAAAACGGATCAAGTATCAATCCATATGGGCTAATCTTTTGTTGTGTTTGTCTTATTCCTCCAACATGGGCATATTTGACCGTTATACCTGATGCGGTCTCACTACTACAATTTTAGGCAATAACAACACCCCATTAACAACGCATATTGACGAATTATATGTAATACCGTTGTTAATCAGGTTAGTATATTTTGGCGCAATTCTGT
>VHZZ01002994.1:52999-65457 GCA_009801015.1 Silene noctiflora | reverse complement strand
CAGCCCGTAACGCAACTTACTCGACCGAGTAAGTAAGTTACTCGATCGAGTGACACCTTCTCGATCGAGTGATACAACTACTCGATCGAGTGCCCCTTACTCGATCGAGTGACCCAGTTACTCGATCGAGTTACACGCTTCCAGACTCAAACTTAAAACAACACAAACTCACTCGACAGAGTAGGGTCTACTCGGTCGAGTCACCAAAGGCAGGAAAACCGTAGTATTACATGCGGTCCGACTGCTTTGGTGGGCGGTGTTGCGGTGCCGTCACCGGGTTGTGGGTATGTATGGGTGTGTCCCGGTACCGGTGTCGTATGGTTGGATATTGTGCCTCATGCATTCCATTGTCATGTAGTATTGACGTACGTCACTGTCATGTCATATATATTTATGTTATCAAAACTGACGTGTTGTATGTCTGTGTAATTGTCACCTATTTTCGGGGTGGCCTGTGTCGATCCATATGATATTTCCGATCATATGGGGAGCAGGTTGATTAAAGGTTATATGATACATTCGGGATTTGGGGTCGCGCTTCGAGGTTGGAGTCGAGTTAGTAGAAACGAGATAGAGGTTGTAATTAGATCAGTCATATTTTTTATTCATGCCATTTGTAATCACTAAACTTGTATTATTAATAAAATGTTCTTTTATTGGAGTTTTGAGACACTACCTTGGGCAACCGAGATGGTAATGCTTCGATTATCTCTAGCGGCGCTGACAAAGGGACAAATAAACAAAAGGAAATCGTGCCCTTAGGACTTGACTACCGAGGCCTCACGGTCTCACATGGGTCATACATGGCCTAATCTAGGTCAAGTCGGGTTTCATTCAAGTGACATGCGATAAAATTAACATGCTAAGAGGTTTCAATTAATTCTTAATTAAAACAAATAAACCTAAACATGCAATTCTAACATGTGAGACAAATTAAGCATACAAAAAACTAGACCAATTCCTCACTCAAATTATTCTAATTCAAACAAGAACAAATCAAATTAATGATTAAAACAATTAAACATGTTATAAACAATTTACTATTAACCATAAGACGATCTATCCTACAGAAAACAAATCCACACATACAAAACAGCCATCCATCGGCATACATACAAATAATATCCCGTTCTCCTCCATTCAATATCGACAAAATAATACTCCCTCCGTTTTTTAATGATGTTCCCATTTATTGAATATATGTGGGGAATATTTTAATAAATTGGGAACATCATAAAGATATGGAGGGAGTAATAACATTTATTAATATGAACAAAACGATTAAAAACGATAAATAATTAAAAGACGATAAAAATAACAAAACAAGAGGAAAATGGAGGAATTTTTGCACCCTAAACTTACATATATTGTTGATTTATATCCTTGATCGTAATAGATTGTAAGGTTTTATCCTGAGGGGCAGTCATCGAGGAAACCAATTGAAATTTGCAAAATCAAAACTTGAATATCACGTCCTAATACCCGATCTGAGCAGCGATTTTGGAACGCGATTTGTGAACTCGCTACTCAACGATTTTTTTATTTTAAAGATGTTTTGGAAACTAGAAAGATAGTAGTTTGTGAAAGTATAAATCTTTGATGCTCGTTGTTACATAAAGGGCATGAAAAACGATGTAGAATACAAGACAAGAAGACGAAAACAGAATTTGTGCCTCTATTTTCGTCTGTCTGTCGAGGCCTCTTCTAGGGTTTATTTGCTAGGTTTTTTCTCGTTTATGCTGAGTATGATGTGTATGGTTGCTAACCTCTCTAAGGGATTGAGTATATAGGTAGTTATGGGGGAGAGAATTGATTATAAGTAGGGTTTTTTCATAGGTTTCGGTTTTCTGGTCTGTTTGTGTTTGTGTGTGTTTTGGACTCAGTTTTCAAGGGATTGGGATAGGGTTATCTTATTTTTATTAAGGCGGAAGGTAGTATGGTTAATGTAGGTAAGTGGGAAGCTTAGAATGGAGTGTTTGAGCTCGAATTGGGCTCAGAATAAGCTGCTAAAAAACATAGTATTACACGGTTGTTTATGCGAGCTCGGGTGGGCTATTTTGAGTGAGGAATTGGACAAGTTCGGTGGTGGTTATGGGGCAAGGCAATGGTGGTTATGTGGGCCAAGGAGGTGTGGTTCACGTAGGCTAGGTAAGGGAGGCTTGGATAGTGTTTGGTTGATCGAAAGGGTCGGGTTTGAGGAGGTGCTGAACACGAGTTGGAGCTGTTTTGGGTTGGAGCTGTTTAGGGATTGAATTTGGGTTAGGTTAAGGGGATTCGAAATTGGTTCAAAGGGTTGGATGGGTAATTGGGTCGGGTTACTCAAAATTCGTCCCCACTCGTAAAGGAAACGGGCTTAAAAATCGAGTTAAAATCGAGCTTTAAACGCCCACACAATCGAGTTTTCAACTCGTTCTCAAAACTTTCGAAATTCGAGTTTTCAAATGAAATTTCTATATTGAATAAATATTTTATTTTCAATAAAATAAATATTGCAAATAAAGGAAATTAAAATTAAATAAATAAAATGAATTTGAAACGAATTAATTAAAATTTCATTTAAATTAATACAAACAAATAAAACATTTAAAAAATTATACATTAATAAAACGGGTATGTACATCGGGTGTTTGACGGGATTTCTATAAACGCGAGTATCGACGGATACGGTTATGCACAGAGCCCCCACTTTGACTGAGCTTGGACGGGCGAAAGTCAAAGTATACCCTAAGTCTAATGACCCGAGGATTCCGCGGGTCATTTATAGTCCATTGGACTTGCGTATGTAAGCTCGCCAGCCATAAGAAGAGATCATACCCGAAACACGGTTCTGGATGCCTCTACTTTTACTGTTTCTTATTCATCACTTTGGTCTTCGACCTGTGGTTTCACCACTTTCATTAACTTGCATGGTGGTGGGTTGAGCCTTATCCTCAGGCACTTACGTATCCGGTTATAATGGAATCAAACCCGCATCATAGTTCGGCAACTGCCTGGCCTGTAGGTTTTTACTGTTTCGGCCCAAATTGATGGGCTTCCCAAAAGGTGCTTGCCAATTCTTTTGTATTTGCTTTCAACTACAGAATTATTGCATTCGATATTCTTTGGTGGATGTCATCCGTTCATTTGCATAATGGTCTCTATAGATTATGGCTACGGAGCCCCCACTTGGAGTGTACCTTCTCAAACTTGGTAGAAAATTCATGTAACATATATATCATGTAATGAAATTGTCATCGACACGAGTTGCAAATATTATTTGAAAAAGAATAGGTCATCGACCTGAACACTGTTTTGAAAATGGGTTATCAACCCGAACACTGTTTTGAAAATGGGTCATTGACCCGAATAAGGTTTTGAGACTGGGCCATCGACCCGAATAACATGTTGAACTTAAAATGATCATNACCCGAACACTGTTTTGAAAATGGGTCATTGACCCGAATAAGGTTTTGAGACTGGGCCATCGACCCGAATAACATGTTGAACTTAAAATGATCATCGATCTTGAATTTGAATTTTCAAATTGATGATGGGCCATCAGCCCGAATAACGTTTTGAATTTGAAAATGATGATGGGTTATCGACTCGAATAGAATTCTGAATTTGAAATGATCATCTATCTTGAAATTGAGAGAAAAAAAGTTTTTTGAAATGCCTGGTTTTTGAAATGTGGTTGGATAGACTCGACTTGCATTCTGAAATGCAACATAAGACCGGTATTATGATGGGGACCCATGATTGAGGTGGGCATAGCCCGCTACCCTCAAACAAAACAGAAAAATAAAAATCCATAAGTGTGTACGGGTTTTAACTGAAATGTTGACCCGCTGGGGGTAAAAATGTAAATTAGTCGTTCTAACTACAAATGGATCAAATGACGGTGGAGGGGTCGGATGGCGCGTATCCCGAGGCTCAACGGTGGCCGACCTCCATAAGGAGTTGGTTCCCTTAAATATGAAGAGATTGGGTTTCCTTAAGTCATTAACTATAAGTTTCCTAAACCCGGTGAAATTCCAAAATATTGAGTTTCCTAAAATCAAAAGGAATATCCATCTTTTTTCCAATATAAGGAGGGGAAGATATGGAAAAGAGAAACACAATTCTCTCTCCAAAAAAAGCTCTCTAGAAAAAACAAATGAATTCACTAGTAAGAACTATGAAGGGTTGGGCCAACGATTTCAGAGGGTGAGAAACCCAAGCTTTGATAGATGCAGGTATTCAACCAATACTTCCTTATGTTAAAATTATTCCTCAAATTGCCTTTATAGCTGAATGCTTGAGAAAGTGGGATCCAAATCACCATGTTTTCGCCTTTCCTAAGGGGGAGATCCGCCCTCTTCCCGAAGAATTCAACATCTTACGAGGGTGGAAAATAACACAATAACCTGTTGTTCCTGATCTTACAACTGATTGGGTCAGAGTATATTGTGAATATTTGGGCTTGACTCGCAAGGAAGCCCATGTTGTGATTAAAGGAGAGCAAGTGGACTTAAATGCTCTAGTTCACGTTTTTCGAAATGCTAATGATACTGCCATTGCCACTGTGTATCGTCGACGGGCCTTTGGCTTGATAATGTTTCACCTGTACTGCTTCGAGGGGTGTATGGATATTGCAACAGGTCAAGGCCAAGCTCGTTTGATTCGAATCGTAGAATAAATGAAGAGACATGCTAACCCCGCCCATATCATCTTGGCCGATACCCTTAGGGGTTTGGATCTCCGTAAGATCAACCCGTCTTCTTCAGGTTTTTTTTTTTCTTTTTTTTTTCTTTTTTTCTTTCTTTCACGCGTTTTTTTTTCTTCCTTCTTTTTTTCCACGCGTCTTTTTTTTCATCCCGACAGGTTTGGTTGATGGAAAGGCTTAGCTTGATTGACCCACCAAATAATACGATGACATATCGAGTCAGGAGCATCTGCAATCGTACTTCCCGATTTGTTCTAAAAAAGGGATCCGAATATTGGCGGGAAATGCTAACCACTGGGATTGGGTCACATGTTCGGTGGTCTTTGTCATGGGTTCACCTGGGGTTTCTTATTGGGCTTCCTAATGTTAATAGGACACACTACATTACTCTATTGGGCTTTGATCGATCTATATAGATCTACCCTGACAGGATTTTCCGTCACTATGGTCGACAACAAGTGGCTCCCGCTATCGAGGTTCCGTTCGATATTACCCGTGCTCGGTGCCAAACTTGGCTCCTTGCCTGGCATCACAGGACTACTTCGCCTCTTCTTGAGCCCGCTGCTTCAACTTGGGTATTTCAATCATATCTCAAGTGGACTACTGAGACATCATTTGAAACTAGGAGAAGGTTGTATAAGGATGAAGCTTTGGACCGGAAGAAATACGAAGAGGCTTTGAGAAATCGAGAATTCTTCACCAGACCAACTATTCTTTCAACTGAGCCTGAGACTAGGACTGACACGACTAACATGACTAGTCATAGGTATTCGAGTTTTTAGGGGTAGACTTGGTGTTCGGCTAGACGGAGGACCTACTTTGGCTGATCGGTTGGGTCCTCGACCGAGTGCAAAAGACAGACTGGACCCGCGGGAATAAAGTGCAGTTCCTCCAAAGAAATGAGCTAGAGTGATAACGGGTGAGACTTCGTCTCGCAGTGATGGGTTATAGGATTCAGATATCGATGGGCTAAAAGATATAGTTTATTAACTATTATTATCACTAATGTGGTTTTGCTTTTCTTCTGATTAATTGTTATGGGCGTAGCCCAGAATTTATTGAAATAAAACAAATACTATTTTATTAGAAATTCCCAGTTTCTGCATTTGAAATTAGTTTGTGGTTGTACTCTTGTAAAGAGTTTCCTACGTATCTGCTTTTCAACAAAATGAAACCAAAGCCGTAGTTCTTACAACTTATAATGCAGTGGCAACAAATGCCAAACTATGAAAATAACTTGACTCGAATACAATGCAATCCAAATATTATTTCATAACATTTGAGAATGAGGCCTTAAGGATAGTATTTATTCAATGGATCCAAATTCGTTGGATTTGAGAAGTCATTCCCATCCAGATCAGTTAGTTGGATCGCTCTTCCTATCAGGATCTTCTTCACCAAGTAAGGGCCTGCCCAATTTGGTTTAAATTTACCCCGTGGGTACACTGGTAGTAAAGCAGGAACTGACTTTAACACCAAATATTCTTCCTTAATTCCTCAAGGTTTCACCTTTTTGTTAAAAGCTCTTTTTATCCTCTTCTGATAGAGTTAGACTTGGTATAGTGCATTGAAGCATCGCTCATCTAGAAACACGAAGTAGTCGTACCTAGCTTGGACCCAATCTGCTTCAGGGACCTGGCGCTCAAGTATGATTCTTAAGGAGGGTACTTCTAATTCGACGGAATGGACTGCTCCCATCCCAAAGACCAAGTAATATGAGGTTGCACCCGTGGCTATTTTGATCGATGTTCTGTATCCCCACAGGGCAAAGGGTATTTTCATTAGCCAGTCCTTGTAATTTTCAGACATTTTCTTTAAGATGGTTGTAATTGTCTTATTAGCAGCCTCTACTGCACCATTTGTCTGTGGTCTATATGGTGTTTGATTTTATACTTTTCAAGTATAACTTCAGTTTCGGCTTGAAAGTGGGTCCTATGTTCACTGATAAACTCGTGTGGCACCCCATATCGACAGATGATATCACTCTGAGTAAATTGGGCTACTTGCTTTGCCTTTAGGTCTCTGTAAGACCTAGCTTCTACCCACTTCGTGAAGTAGTCAACTGCAACAAGGATAAAACAATGTCCTCCTCATCCACAGGGATTTACCTTTCCAATGATCTCTATTCCCCAAGTTGAAAATGGCCAAGGTGATGTCATGGTATACAACAAAGATGGCGGTACATGTTGTACATTTGCAAATATTTGGCAATTGTGACAATGTTTGACATAGTGTTGATAATATGCCTCCACTGTAGTCCAGTAATAACCAAGTCTCATGATTTTGCGAGCCAACATATGAGCATCCATGTAGGGTCCATACTCCTGTCATGAACTTCCTCTATGACCCTTTCTGCGTTGCTCTTATTAATACATTGTAGCAAAGCACCTTGCGCAGTCTTTTTGTACAATTGTCCGTCACTAGTCTTAACTGTCAGGGACGAGAGCATCTGTAATGCTCGCTTCCTACGTGCGTCGAGGTCATTGGGGTATTCTCCCGTGTCTTTGAATTTCATGATCGATGTGTACCAGGGTTCAGTTTTATCTTCTTCAATATCATAGATCTCATTGACATACGATGGTGACGATCTTCGTTCGACACATTGTGGCATGATGTCTATGTGATCTGGGATGTTGACTAAGGTCGCTAGTTTTTTTAAGGCATCTGTAAACTGGTTTTCTTCTCTTCGTAGGAGAATACCGACCCCGTACCCCTTACTGCTCGTGGCTCCATCGAAATAGAGGTTCCATACTTCATCTTCGATGTGTACTACATTCTCATTTGGAAACGATCAAGTGTCCGTAAAACCCTCTTCTTCTATTTGGTTATCAGCAAGGAAATACGCGACAGCCCAACCCCTCTTATAGCTTTTAATGGTACGTACCTAAGGCCAAATTCAAATAGCATACGAGTCCAACTTGGAATTCTGCCATTTAGCACTGGTTTTTCAAACAAGTAATTTATTGGGTCCATTATGGAGTATACACTAACGCTGTAACAAAGCATATAATGCCTTAGGTTTTTCGTTGCCCAGACTAGGGCTAGACACGTCTTTTCCACTATTGTATACTTTGTTTCATATTCTAAGAACTTCTTACTGATGTAGTAGATAACTCTCTCTTCTTTTTCCACGGTTTGAGCTAGCATCGCCCCCATCGCGGTATCTGTTACTGTTAGATATAAGGATAGTGGCAATCCATCCACAGGTGGACTAAGCACAGGTGAAGAAGATAGAATTTCCTTAACTTTGTCAAACGCAGCATGACACTCTTCGTCCAATACTTCATGTTCTCCGAACTTAAGTTTCTTGAAGATTGGTTCGCATATCATTGTTAACTTTGCGACGAACCGGCTTATGTATTGAACTCGGCCCAGGAAACCTCGAATTTCTTTCTCGGTCTCGGGATGGGGCATTTTAATGATGGCCTTAATTTTCATAGGGTCCACTTCAATACCACGATGGCTAACGATATGACCCAGAAGCTTGCTAGAAGTGACCCCGAAAGCACATTTTTGGGGGTTCAGTCTCATGTTGTACTTCCTAAATCTTTCAAATAATTTTCGCAATGCCCCAAGATGGCCATCACGTTCTTCTGATTTCACGATCATATCATCGACATTGACCTCTACCTCTTTATGCATCATGTCATGTAGCAAAGTCGTTGATGTTCTTTGGTACGTAGCTCCGACATTTATCAATCCGAAGGCCATCACTGTCTAACAATAGGTTCCCCATTTTGTTGTAAAGGTTGTTTTGTGCATGTCTTCCTCGGCCATCTTTATCTGATTGTTACCGGCATACCCATCCATGAAAGATAATAGGGCGTGATTCGCAGTGTTTTCAACCAAGATATCGATGTGAGGTAACGGAAAATCATCTTTTGGGCTTGCCCTATTCAGATCACGGAAGTCGAAGCACACGCGTACTTTCCCGTCTTTCTTTGGTACTGGTACTACATTGCCTACCCAATCAGAATACTCGGATACTTTGATGAACCCGGCTTTCAACTGTTTATCAATCTCTTCCTTGACTTTCAAAGACCACTCAGTACGCATACTACGTAGCTTTTGTTTGATTGGTTTAAACACTGGCTTGATCGGGATTTTGTGTTCTGTAATTTCCCTATTAATTCCCGACATATCTCTGTAAGACCATGCAAACACGTCTTTGAACTCATTCAGTAGATCAATAAACCCTTGTTTCTCTGTAGGATCTAAAGTGGTCCCTATTTTGAGCTCTTGGTGTTCTAGGATAGTCCCTACATTGACGGTTTCTGTATTTTCGATCACAAAGTTTCTTTGGTCGTATTCTCCCAAGCCTTTGACTAAATGTGGATGTGGTTCTAACTCCTCTTCTTCTTCCTTTTTTCTTCAACCTATTTATTTTCGACCTCATTCTCAAACTCACTACTAAAACAATTATTTTCAAAAATTGAATTACAAAGTAAAAGAGACGAGTCGTAAGCAAATTGGTTCATCTTATTATTAATTTGAAATTGCGTAAAATGCGCTTACATTTGGGCCAACTGATCAGAATTAAGTGGCGGAACTGATGCGGTATTCGGAACAGGACCCGGGATAACAGAAGTAGGATAAGGTACACTAAAAGGAAAGACTGGGGAAGGGGTATCTTCGACACTCGACTCCTTAGACATAGACCTCGGACTCATAATAGACTGAGACTCAGACTCAGACTCAGACTTAGACTCAGAATCATCATCTGGTTTAAACATTTATCCTCCTAGGGACAAAAGAATGTTCTATCCGTAATGCGGTAAATGTCCAATTTGGTCTTTGCCTCTGACTCCAGATCTGACATCCTTCTTACCGACCTGAACCACCATTGGTGCCATGCTCTTTTTGCCTTACTTACTGAAGTAGCATCCCATCCACATATAGGTAGTATATATCCTACCATTAGATCCTCTGAAGATCCGACTCAATAAGTCGATGATTGTTCATCTGTCCCGTCGAGAATTATGTGTTCATGAGGATTTTTTATGAAATCCAGATAGCGAGAGGCCCGTCTTTTCCTGTTTTCTTCTCTAGCACATTCTATTTATAGATACCAAGGCTAGGACATTATTTCTCTCATAAGCTTATTCATTCCGCCATCTTCTTGCTTGAGTGCTCGTTCCCGGAAGAGTTGTCAGCTTTAATCTTTTGTAGCTGCTTAATAAAGGGAGCCTCTTGGGCCTTCCTCTCATCAAGGGCCTCGATTAAGGTGGGTTCTTTATCCTTTGAATTCAATCCATGGATAGCCTTCTTAACTCGGAATGGACGGCCTGACCGTGTCAAGTGATTGGACTCGAGAGCTTCTTTCCTTAGTTTCAAGACTTCGTCTTTAGTAAATGGGACAACCGCACCATTTTCAAGCTATTCATCGTCTTCGTCATCAGCCAAAATACCATTGATTTCATTAGAATAACTAAGGATGTAGGGAGTAAAATCAATAGCGAAATCCCCAATATGAACTTCGTTCTCTAAACTTGGGAGATATTTGTAACAATCAACAAACTGTTTACCCACATAAAAAAAATTTTAGCGACAAATGGGCCAGATTACATGAGTCATATCAACATTGTCTTCGACAAATATCCCATTTGCATGATTCCCGAATGGGTTAGTAACATTATTGGCCTTCACAGTAGGGATTGGGAAAGTTCCACTCTCAATCATGTCTTGGATTTCGTGTTTGAGACGGTAGCATTTTTCTGTGTCATGCCCCTTCCCTCGATGGTAGGCACAATATGCATCCGGCTTGTACCATTTGGCTCATTTTTGTAAGGGTTTTTCCGGAGTTGGGCCTATGGGATTCAGCTTTCCTTGGGTCATGAGTCTTTCTAGGACATATGTATAGGTACACTCTTGGGCTAGAACGTTGTGGCTTTTTGGAAGTTCCTCTGAAGAAGTCAACAGCTTGTATATGATTGGTACTGACAGTAGCTTTTGATTTAGAAGAAGTGGCCCTAGGGTATCCTTTAGGCTTAGCAGCTTCCATAACACGGAGGTCATCTTCGATTCTCCTCCCGATTCAGGTCAGATCTTCGAATGTGCTAAAGTTTTGGAACATTAGCTCGTTATGGTAAGCAGGTTGAAGGTTCTTCACGAACTTGTCGACCATATCGACTTCGTCGGGTTTTTTGGTCAATTTTACGCTTTCAGCGCGCCAACAGGCCAAGAAATCAGTAAAGCCCTCTTTCTCTTTTTGGGTCATAACTTCGTGAGTTCTCATTATTCTGTAGATCTAGGCATTGTCATCATAATTCCTACAAAATTCAGTAGTTAGATCCTCGAACGTAGGGTAGTTCTTCAGATCCAGGTGATAGAACCATGCCCTTGGATGTTCCTCCAAAGATTGAGCAAATATGGAAGTTAGCATGCTTGCAGGCACACTTTTCAAAGCAAGGTGCTCCTTGTAGGACCTGATATGTTGCAGTGGGCTTTCAGTTCCCTTGAATTTAGGGATATCAATGAGCACAAAGTTCTTGGGAAGCTCATCTTGAACTAGGGTATAGGCCCTTGCATTTTCATAGTGGATGCTCTCTCCTTGAAGGAGCTTCAGTTGGTCTTAAACGAGCTTGAATCGCCTTTCAAACTCAGACATTTCAGGTGTGGTGGTTACATGGACCTCCCCACCAATCTTAGTCTCGATTGCAGTTAACTGAGCCATGACCTGTTCCAGAGTCTAACTGACGAGGTGTCGCAACCCTTTCAAAAATAAATACCCAAGGTACAATAAATAAATGTAGTATTTAGGAGTCGAATCCACAGGGCGTACGGTGGTTGATAATTAGTTGTGATGGATTAAATTTTACCTTGGTCGGTCACAAGATATGGGGGTTTGTTGATTTATGAAATGTAAAAATATAAGTGCAAACAATAAAATAAAAGTCGCCTAGGGGGTCGGTTCATACATGCAAATTGATATTTAATTTAATTATTAAACTAGTAGACACAAATATCATCTAGGCCTAACGACACATAGCTTTCACTTTTAGCATCGGCCTTAAATCGGGTCCTAACAAGCTTTCACTATGAGCTTGGTCAATCTACTACACATGTTAGTTCTAATACATTTCTGTGCCTCTCGACTTATAGAATGTATAACAAGTTTAATCCTAGAATGAGATCAATAAACTAAGATTAACATTACAAAGCAAGCATGTGTAGAAATGATAAGTGACTAACTAATTTGACAACATGATTAAATTATTAATTTAGCATGACTCCCATAATCCCTAGACAAAGAATTTCTAGAAACTCATATGAAAATAATAACAAATGCAAATGCTAAATACAAATGAAAATGCAAACATAATGTAAGAACTATAAATTAAACAACATAAATAAAGTTAAAGTTAAATAGAATTACCGGAATTGAAGAACACAAAGGAATTGAACAACTTGAACTTGAAGAACAAAAGATAAATAAACTTGAATTGGAATGGAATGTTGAATGATTAAAATGTAACAAAAATAAAATACTAATCTAAACTAATCTAAACTAAACTAAACTAAGTAATATTATTTAGAGAGAATTACATGAGAAAATATGTGTAAGAGAGTGTTGTAAGAATCATGTTTAAGGGTGGGAGTGACCCTCCTTATATAGTAGTTTGGAGTGCAAAACGTAAGCAACCCTTGAAGAATCCGAGGAACTTAATTACATGCAACCTCGATCGGGGACGTAGCATTTCAGATTAATGGCCTTAAATGGCCATAGTTAATGCCTCGGGAATCCAAAGTTTTCATTTGTTGCGCCCTTAATTGT
>VHZZ01002994.1:36086-50189 GCA_009801015.1 Silene noctiflora | reverse complement strand
TACGTAAACATGAATTAAAACAATCAACAAACACTTAGCCAATAACCCGACGCATCACACGTATCACCACCCCCATCTTCCGTTCATCACTGTCGACGGCCACCACGCACGTCCTACCACCACGCTCTGTCCAGACCACTACTCGGCCTCACCGTTATCTCTCTCGACAATCCTAACCACCCGTCATATCCACGCCACCACCAAATTCTCACCATCCTCCAAACACGTGACATACTTTGCACCACCTCCATTACAACTCTGCTCCCCACCGTCTCTGGCCACCACCCCTGCCACCACTGGCACACGGAGGTTCCAGGGACGACGACGACTCTCCCTCATCGCCTCTACGCAACCACCACACACACACGCGTCCCCTGCTTCCCCTTTACTCTCTGTTTTTGCGCAGAACAGCCACCTCGGCCATGACTCACCACTACTAACCACCACTAACTGCCACGACAACTCCGTTAGAACCAACTACCACCCACAAACACAACCATGCCTTTCCGTTGTCACAACAACCACTATATGCTACATACGACTCGTCTTAACCTTCGACCCGAAAACCCGTAATTAAACGACATCCTCTTACTCCGGCCACTACGGCCACCACAGACACTACCACTAGACTCGACTCGACTTCCTAAGATTAACCAACCCAAATCCAAGTCAAGACGGTCACAAAAAAGGGTCTGAGTCAACTTCCTAATACACGGCACACTCCGACACCATACTCACGACAACCTACGATCAAGGGCCAACCTACGCCGGTCAAGGGCACTACCTGGTGGTACGACACCTACTCTTAGGTCACGACAGGTCTAGGGTCTCTAATTGGTCGATGGTCAAGCGATAATGAATAGTTAACGATTTAAACGATGCATTAACGATAGAAAAACGATTAATTAAAACGATTTTGAGACGGTTTATAAAACATACTTGTTAGGCAATTAGGGTTCGTAAAATCTGAAAATCCCGTCTTTAATTATGAGTAAACTCGCTAGACATGATATATATATATAGTTGGTAAAAGAAAAGAATTTGGAAACAATTAGGATTTCCATAGTTTAATAAGTTAAAATAATAAGATAGAAATTATGGAAATTACATTTAATATTATTATTATTATGTAAATTTATCAAAATATTATTATTATAATATATAACCGAAATTTTGAATAAATATATATATAAATTATTATTACTATTACTATTATTATTATTATTACGAATTTACCGAATAAATAATATATTTAAGCGATAATTATGAATTAGGAATAATTATGAAATATAAAATAAGAATAATATGAGTTGTAAATTAAATTAGTATAAATCGAATAATATAAAGGAGACGTCATTTATGAAACAATTATAAATACGAAATAATTTATAAAAGAGCAAAGTTTGTATAGGACAGTTTCGTAAAACAATTATATTTGAAATGTGTTTATAAAACATAACCTGACTTGTATAGACCAACCTAAAATATTGGGTATTACAATGTTGATGAATAAGATGAATGATATCAATTGTGATACGTTTTATATGTGTTTTAAATGGGTGATATTGGATGACTATTATTTGGTGGGGAAGTATAAGCAAAAGTTGGTAAAAGTAGTGATGCGCATTGTGGAAGGGATGAATATGTGAAGTAAGGTGGCTTTTGTCATTGAAATTGAATGTTGTATTTAATTTACATGTTGGTATGATAAACGCTCACCTAGGATAATGATAATAGGAGTAGTGAGTCGTTATTGTTTACATTGTTGATGTTTAAGTTGCTTGGAAGGAAAATCGAGTTGTTACTATGTCCATCTATAGAAGGGTCATCTTAAAAATGTTATAACATAAGATCTAGACATGATATTGATGTGATTCCAATTGGTGGTGATAGCTTGTTCTCTTACGATTCTAAAGATTGATCACATGCTCAAAATGACCAAGAAATGAGGGAGATATGAGCGTTTTATGAAAATCGGACGTTGCTGAGAACTGCGTCGGGCACTCGATCGAGTGGACCACCACACTCGACCAAGTGAGCCCTAATCGTTCAAATGAAAATTTTCACTCCACCGAGCAACCTGAATACCTGCTTTATATGCTTCTAATCTCCCATACTCGGTTGAGTAGATTGAGCACTCAACCTAGTGACCTCTTTTGTAGTCTTATGCTTATCTTTTGATGACTTTGAATGTTATATTGTTTATAAAGATGTTCTATTTGTTCTTAATGTATTATTTTACATATGTATTGGTCTTCATGTATAAGTTCGACGGGTCTTATAATGTGGAGAGCATCATCTTACGATTAGTATGGTTTGTGTGAAGGATATGTGGTCTTATGTGATTATGCCGAATAGAAATGGAGTTAAGGAGTTTAGTGATTCAACGATCAAGTGTTACGATATATGGTGAATGATATTGGCGTGAGCTTGACTATTGTAGTAATATTTGTTTACAGTCAAGTGGTAATGTAGGCATTGTGAGTGTAAGAGTAAGCTATTGAAATGAGAGATACGAATGATTGAAATTTGGAATATGTAGGGATTTATGCAGGGAAATGATTATGACTATGTTGGTTAAGGATACATGTACTGGAAAGTCTTTATAGAAGAATGGAAAAGAATGTTATCTAGTGACCTTAGATTGAGTTATGCCGCAACATGGATTTGTGCATAGTTGTTGTGTTGAAATCTTTTTATTACTAAGAGGCGAGCCTATTTTGTGTAAGTTCTTTGGGTAAGGCAATGGTAGGAGGTGAATTTTGATTTTTTCGAAGATGTCAAAGAAGAGTGTAAATAATTAAAGAGTAATCATTTATTGTTTGGACTTGTTGGTGGTGAGTGAGAGTGAGTCGCATGTTGAGAGAGATTATTAATGACACTGAATGAGACGTTATTGATACGAATTAATGGGATTTGACTTTTGGAGCAATGAGAGGGTAACTGAATGCGAATCGAAAGACTGATGCGAATTAAGTGAATGTTGACAGACGTTATAGGAAATGATTAAGGATGTATGGTGGCGTGGGGTACTAGAAAGAGGAGGTTGGTTTAACGGCTATATAAGATATGTGAGATGACATGTTAGTAATGAGTTTCGAGTTATTAAAGGGGTAAGGATTTAAGAGATTAATTGCATGGTATGAGGACTTTGGTGGTAAGCTAGATAGAGGATCATTTGAGGAATTTAATGACTTTTGATGGTGTTTTGTAGCTATATGAGGTACCTTGATAGGTGTTGGCGATTTATGGTTGTTACTAATATGGCTTAGGGGATAGAGTAATCAAAGGTGAAATTGGAAAAGATATTGAGATAATTTTGTTGGTTTATCTAGTTGAGTTTTTTATTTGGGATGGTAATCAAAATAAAAAAAGGATATTGTTATATTTAAAAGTGAGTGTAAGAGGGCAGTGGATATGAATTATTAAGGTGTTATGGTGTTGCCCTAGCTAGTGGCTCGGTGTAATGTTATTACATGGAAAGTCAATCGTTCTAAAGAGGTTGATTATTTGGAAGTGGGGATTGGTATTCATGGTTGCGATGGGGCATAGGATGTTGAAATAGAAACCGTTTGGTAGTGATTTGAGTATTGGTTATGTGGTCACATCAGTTTGTTGGTGTTAATTAAGTGAACTAGAGAATATGCAATGAATACCAATGTGACTGTTATGTTCCGGATTGCGATCTGGGCATGGTACTCTGTGTTGCGATACAGGTACCTCCGCGCTGCGGTGCGTCTGTTGATGGCGGTGTTGCGATGCTGTCAATGATTGTTGTAGTGGAAATGAAATAGTTGAGAAGCAAATTTTAAAAAATTATGTTCATTCTATTATTTGAATATGATGTGGTGTTATATCTTATTACTGTTGTTTCCGTTATTTTTCGACTTGTGGGTGAGAGTAAAGTATATTATTAATGGGAATTTTAGATGCGGTTGTTTTGTCGTCATATTTCCATAGATATTTTGTTTATGAGGCGTAGTTTTTGGAGTACTTTCGAGCTTGGTTTAGATGAATCATTTATAGACTTAGTAGCGACAAGTAGTTAGCGGAGTCTTGTTTCATATTGAGCTAGAAGCTGTAAGTGGTGCATAATCTTTGGTTGGCGCAGTAGGGAAGAAGTGTTGGGGATGAATATCATATTAACGTATGGACGAGCTTGGTCGCAATAAAAAGGACTTCCGGGGATCACATTGATGTGTAAGAATTTTAGGTCGTGTGTTATGTATTTGGGATAAGTGCGTGAATACCGAAGGATATTGTTGTGCGGTAATGCTTAAGAGTTATATTAGTGGATTATGTTGATGATGTTATGATAAATCTTAGGTGATGGAAAGTATGGAAATTGTTAGAGGGAGTATTGAGTATGAAGTAGTTATCAGTGTTGATGGCAAGGAGATAAACAATTATCAGTGATACGAGATGGTAATTACGAAAAGGAATAGCTAAGGACCTAGTACTAGTTTGTTTACGAGGACGTAACATTCATCTTAAGAGGAGTAGGGCAAAGCGAAAAAGAGAGTTTGATAGTTCTACATGTCGCGGAATATTTTTAGGTTTTGAGTCTTCATTGTGGAATTAAGGATGGACGTGTGGTTTGATATCATTAAAAGTAATGGTTGTGGTCATGGTATTATGTATTTTTAAATGAATGGATATAGAGTAATGTTGTAGGTATTATGTTGGAAATAAGGTTCACGGTTTTAGGTAGTAACGGTTATGAGTGTGAGCAAACCTTCAAGGACGAAGTTCATTATAAGGGTGGTAGAATATAAAATTTCATTTTGGAAGTTGTTCTTGCTTGATGGAATGTATTGGTATTGGATTTGTTAGTGAGCGATATGTTACTAAGACAGTGTTAGTACTTAGCAGTGGGTTTGTGCTAATGTTGATGGTATTTGACAGTATTATGGAATTGATGCAATATTGTGGGATATGTTGTTAAGGTAAGCGTTGTTGGTGTCGAGAATGGAGGAAGAGAGTTGAGTTGTGTAGAGGGAGATGCAAACTTCAAGGACGAAATTCATTTTAAGGAGGAAAACTGTAATACTCTTTATTTCTGTACTGTGGTACTCCGTCGAGTGGAGGGGCGTACTCGACCAAGTGAGTGTTACTCGGGCGTGTATGACAGACCGAGTACAAATTTGGGAGTTGGGTGGTCTCTGACTTGGTGTCACTCATTCGAGTATGTTGCACTCGATCGAGTAGGTGCCACTCGGCCGAGTGGGGTGAGAGACTCCACCAAATGGCTGGTCTAGAGAGTTTTTTTTTTCGCGGTTTGTATTTAGTGATTAAGGCAGGATTTATAAATCGTATAATCAGTTTAAAAAAAATCATTTCAACCCTTATCATTTCTAAAACCCTTCCTAAGCACTCTCTAATCATCTAGCAAAAGGGAATCCGGGATTTCATCATACATCGAGTCAACCTTTGATAGTAAGTCTCGATCTCTATTCTTGTGTAGTTGTTTTAGATTTAAACCCTGGAATTTGGGAAAAGTGGAAGAATTAGTAATTGGTGCATACTAGATCGTTTAATGAAGGGTAGTTAGTAATCTTATGTAATTACTGTTTGTAGGTAATGGATTCATAAGAAGATCAGTTGTGATTGATCACTTGATTCTTGATTTCTACAATGCGTTTGGTTTTGTTTGGATCGCTATAAGATAGGGTTTCCCTACTCAGTACAGTTGTATGATTATATGATTGTGTTATTTTTAGTATTTTTTTTATCATTACTGCTGTAACACCCCCTTCTTACCCCACCAAGGTAATAGGATGTTACCATCTAGGTTTCCCGAGGCACTGTTTCAAAACTCTAATTAAAGAACAACTTAAATAAATAACAAGTTTAGTAATTTACAACTAAATGAATAATAAATGTGAACTAAACATTATACAACTTGTCGACCATCTAAGTTATCTATCTATGCTACTCAACTCCAAGTCCGATGCTCGTACCGTCCCCCGCGTAACATCAAACCAACCTATACTTAACCTACTCCCCATTTGATCGGAAATATAATATGGATCGACACAGGACACCCCAGAAATAGGTGACGATTTACACACAGCCCAAACACATTAGGTTCAATAATAACAGACAACACAACGTATATAATTATGCAACATGACAAAGGTATGAATGAGACACTGTCTCACCAACATCACACCGGTACCGGGACACACCCCAGACATACCCACAACTCGGTGATGGCATCGCAACACCGCCCACCAACACAGCCGGACCGCAATCCGTAATGGTACTAGGGACACACCCGTGGTATACCGGTCCCAGGAGCTAACCGGATCCCCTGTCAGACAACGTGTCTCAACCATATGTGTCCCTCCATAACTCAATGTAACACCCTCATTTATCCCAGAGCCGTAGCAATACATTTTAGGATGAATAAGGATGTTATCATCTCGGTTGCCCGAGGTAGTGAATAACAAATTTAAACAAACCAAAGTACTTTAATTAAATTTAGCGAATAATGGTTTTATTACAAATTAACCAAACTGATTGAACTGAAATAATAATTAACTACAACTCGCAGCGGAATTAAATAAACTGAATAACAAAATTAAAACTATGTTATCTAGGCTTCTAAGTAGTCTTGGCCGAATTCCTCACGTCCCTGAATCCCAAGTCAGCTAACTCAAGTAGCTACTATGTAACCTGCTCCTCAATTAACCGAAAATATTAATTGGTTTATTATAGGGCGCCATCAATTAAACTAGGCATCATTTTATTTTTGATATGACAAACAAGCACCCGTCAACAAATGGTTGAGTAGAATAACAATCACAAAACAAGAGGATATAGATAATGTAACGATGCAAAATCCAAATGCCAATACAACTGTAATCATAATCCAACGCTCAACCTCCAGTTGAGTAGACACACCAGTGACAGGTTTGATGAACCAACCTCGGGCCTTACAACACCACGAAGGTCTATAAACAGTGTCTGCCAGTAAGTTTATAATACATCACCTGAAGGCCCTTACCATGATGTCTGCTCAGTAAGTTTATAATACATCGCATCGCTCGTAGGCTCTTACCATAATGTCTGCCCAGGATAAACCTGATTACCAATCCTCAACTTATGCCAACAGATGCAACGATAATAATATTATCCACACAATATACACAATAATAATCCAAACAAACTATACTCCATACAATAATAATCACACAATAATCCAAACCAAGGACAACACAATCCATTAATCACAACAGGCAAATGAATGACAAAATACAAATAAGGAAGTCCAGTAGAATTGTTATCCTACCTGGTTAGCAAATACTCCAAATAAAGCAATCCACGCAAGTCAACTAATAATAATCTTCGACAAAACCGTCACCTACCAATAACAATAACTACAATTACTAGCTAAACTAATTATAAAACAATGAAAATAATTACTAATAATACGTAAATATTATAATAAAACCCGTCTTAAAACTACATACCCAAAACCCTCCAAAATACATGGCTGAACTCGTGTACCATCAACCTCCAAAACAACCCCTACAACACCCATTAGACAAGGCCAACCACAACCCTCATACGCCACTTAGTCAGCCACCACACTCACCCACCAGCCATGGTGCAGCAACACCACCAACAACCTCCAAACCCGGCCTCCATTTCTAGCCCTAATCGCAACCAACATAAACACCCCGTATACACTATAGACAATTTCACACCCAACCACAGCCAACAACCACCACCCATCTACACCACCGTGATTCATCACCATGGCTCACCCAGCCGTGGTAAGTAGCACCCTGACCAGCCCCACACACGGCTTCGAAGGAAGCCCTAACCCGCAACAATAAAACCACATCACTCGACTACACCCTTATGTACATCCCGCGGTTTCACAACCTAAACACCACCATTACCACCATGTGGTCACCCCTGACCCACAGTGAAGAACCCCCTCCAACCACCTCCCATAGCCCATGGTCAGTAAGCCTAGATCCGGTGTCAAAACAACATATACGATGGGTTTAAAACCATTGTTATACACGGTCCAATCAACAACAATAACCACCTTAACCCTAGGTCAAACCCCTCGGTCAACCACCCTACACGGCCAGATAAAAGGTGGTCAGAAGTCAGGTCAACGACAGCTCAAGGTCACGGGTTGGTCAACGGTGTAATACAATTGAAAGACGGATTAGTTATAAGACGATTTTAAGACAAACTTACCTTTTAGATCTTGAGACAAGTTAAGACAAAAGACTGATCTTGTTTCTCCCTTCTAGATCTCCCTCTCTCACTCTCACTCTCACTAAATTATATATGTTATTGTAAAAGTTCTAAAGTTATTTATGAGTAGGGTAAGCCTTGTATTTATAGAAGATAGGATGGTACTAGGAAGTTGCTAGGAAAGTCCCTTTTATTATGTCATATTATTATTATTACAAATATTATTATTATTATTATTACTTGCTATAAACATTATTATAACAATATCGTCACAAGTAATATCTTCTCATCTAATATTATTTATTATTATTATCTACTCCGTCTCATAACATAATTTTATAAAATCATAATTTAATAAATATAATTTATAAAACACATTTCCATATTTTACCTTTGACCAAGTCTTAAAATACGGGGTATTTCAGTCATCCCCCCTTAAATTGAACTTCATCCTCGAGTTTCACCTAAAATATCCTAAAGACATCATTTAGGTCAAAAGAAATACTAGCATTACCAATTAAAGATAAAGCAACATAATTAACACACTTAAAAACATGAGGAGTATCACACTCAAGCCACTAATGTGCACATCCCTCTTGGAGTGGGAAGCTCCATGAGACAACCCGAGCGTAAGACGGTCTCCCAACCGTCTTACATCTCCCCAACAACAAGTAACTAACCATAAACCGTCATGTCCTCCAATATGCATGACAAACACAATAAATGCAAGATATTATACAATATGCCACTTACCGACTCATCATGATGCAAGGTCCAAAATACGATATGAACATGAATTCTCACGATTCAGGACAAGCATATTATAATGCAATGACCACTCAATAACGACTCATATGACCATTCAAATATATTGAAACCGAGTAGGACTAACCTACCTTTTTGCAATCCCGCTAAAAAATAAGGCAAATATAATCAAGCATGATCCTCCACAAACGTCACCTAAATACGATAATAAAATACACTTAATTACTAATTAATCTAATTAGAATACGATACGTAAATAATTGAACAAAACCCGACTTAAAACTCTACCCAAAACTCACGAAATACACGGTTGAACCCGTGTTTGGACAACCCCCGAAACAATCCATATCCACCCACAAACACGGCCGCCACCATCACCACTATACACCAGCATCTTACACTACTATACTCACCCACCACATACACCACCAACAGCCCCCAAACAGCAGCCACAACCCCGACAAACAGCAGCAACAAAACAACTCGTCTGCCATACATGTAACCCATTTAATACACCCTTACCACCACCCAATCACCACCACTGCACTCTCCACTCAACCCACGACAAGACTCACCCTTAACCACCTTAATTCATGTCACAAACGAGGGTCAAAACCCCAGCCAAAAACCGAGTCACAATGAACAACAAACCCTTAATATCTGTCGATCACACCCGAGTTAGGTGGTCAACGGTGGTCAAAGCGGGTGGTCAACTATGGTCAGAGGTAAGTCGAGGTCAAGGCGGGTCAACGATATAAATTAATTATCATACGGACTAGTATAAGACAATCTTACCTTAAGATCTTGAGGCGGAAAGACAAATGGCTCCCTTGCAATCTTTTTCTTTCTCTCTTTTCCTCTCTCTATAATCTTGTTTGTGGAAAAGTGATTTTTTTTAAGATAAGGTTGGTGGTGAGTGAATTGTATTGGATAAGGTTGGTGGTAGTAAAGTAGGTGGGTGGAAGTTTCTAGCAATCGTCACTAATTACTACCATCTCTAGTCAATTACCATCGTATATTATTATTAACATTATTACTAAATACTACCGTCATAATTATCTCATTTATTATTCCGTCTTATAATATAATTCGTAAAATACAATATAAAATATGGGGTATTACAGTCTTTCCCCCTTAAAACGAGTTTCGGGGTCCCCGAAGTTCACCTCACTCTCTCTCCTTTCCAACTACTCCCTGAAGTCTCTTCACCAATTCTCAAATACTCTCTCGAGGTTCTTACTATCATCATCACAACCATTATGCCAATGTGATTATCATCTTTCTCACCAGATTCGCACAAGCTCACACATTTTCCTTTATCGTATATCTTCTCTGTTGGAGTAAGTACTCTCCTCAATAGTGCGTCTTCATAATAAATCTCATAAAAGGAATATCAGGGATATAACTTATAGTTTGTCAGTTGATCAGCGTATATCGATAACGCTCGGCTGACTAGAGTTTGACGTTACTGTCGTAAGACGGCGGTGATTAACCGATCCCTTTCGGTCACACCTAAAGGCTGATGCCCAAATGGAAAAACTAATTATTTGTATAAGATATAATATAATTAGTACCTTGTATAAATTGACTATTAATTAGTCAAGTTTAATTTATTTTTGATGACGAGTTACGAACTCGAGCCAAAGGAATTTATTATTCAACTATATGATAATTGACTAATAAATAGAAGGGATGTACTAATTAATAGTTAATTAACTTATATTTATAATGTGTGTATGGTGTGAGGCGGAGGTAATTAGTTAATAATAATTACAAGAGGTTGTAAAATTAACTAATTAAATATTATAAGACACATTTTAAATTGATAAAATGTCACTTAGTAGTTAAGTGTACATTATTTGTTAATTTATATTATTTATGTGTTAAATAATTAAATTAATATCTAATTATATAAGATAATTAAATATAAGTCTTATAAGTATTTGTGGGAGAAATGTCGGAAATCGAAATGAACTCATTTTAACTTATTGGGCTGGTTTTTATTGATTTAAGACACATGGCTAATAAACCATGTGTTAGGCCCATTACCCACTAAGAAATGGATTCATTTCTTTATATTTATTTGCCTATAAATAGGCCCTCATACACACATTAAAAAGGTGAAATTTTTAAGACAAAAATCCTCAAATCACACCCTCTTGGCCGGTTGTCTTCGAAGAAAAAACACTTGTTTTTCTTCAATTTTTCACCACAATTTGATCAATTTGTTGATCATAAAACTTCATCATAAATTCACAAATAATAGTATACATAAATAATATTATTAAGGTAATAATATTACATAATAAACAAGGTTTTTCTATAAATTATCTAGTTAGTAATTTATAAAACTTTTGGGATAATCTTGGGTGTAGAATGAGGTCTTCTACCTTGAAGACTATATTGGAGGATCATCCTATTCAGGTTGAAATTCTATAAAAACAACAAGCTTGTTGTTGTTTTTATAGCCTTTTAAGCATTGTGAGGAATTTCTTCTTTTATTCTACTTATATTTTTTTTTTTTGCATGCATATTTCTTTAAAACCACATAAATTAAACTAACAAGTAATTTAACATTTCATCAGACTAGTCTAATGAGGGTCTTTAACTAACAAGTGGTATCAGAGCATTGTTATTCACATGCATGTCATCTTAAGACGGTTTTATCGCTTTATGAGATAAATTGATAAAAATTGAATATTTTGGTGTTAAAATTAGGTTTATCACAAAATATTTATTTTCATGCAATAATCTGGACCTAAAATAAATTGGGTCAAAATTTTGAATTTTATGGTATTTTAAAGCATATAATTATATTTTACCGACTTAAAATGAGTTAATATGTATTAATTTTTGTTAATTGATAATAAAATTGAGTTGTATGTTAATTTTGGGCATGTTTATTTACATATATTCACTTTCACGTTTTATTTATGAGAATTAGAATTTTAGAAATTAATTTGATTAATTTTCATAGTTTAATGATTTTTATGTGATAAAAATTGGTAAATAGGGATTAATTTGTGAATAAATATCGAATAAATTTTTATGGTCTAATTCTTTTCATTTTTAGATTCTGGAAATTGTTTCAAGAAGTTCAAATTTTTTTTTTTGCATTTTTTCATAATTTTATTATTTAATTTGGAATTAATTTGTAATAGTTACACAATTATTAGTTTATTTATAAAATTGTTATAAAATGAATTTATGAATTAAATTTTTGACTTGAATATATTTATGGTAAGGTACTAGAATATATAAAATTTTAAAATATAATTTTTCATAAGGGTTATGATTAATTTGTTTTTATTACATAAAAGTTGTAATTTATAAGTCATCTATGCTTTAAAATTGTCAATTCACCTAATAAATTGCCAAAATAATCAGTGAGGACTAATTTTTGGTATTGGACTAGATAATATAACTTGTATTATATAAAAAGAAGTTTTAAGATTGAATTATGGATTTTTAATTGTTAAAAATGTTCAATTCCGTAATATCGGGCTCTTGGCGTCATTGTTGGTAAGAAGGACGATTTGGCATGATTTTTTATTTATTGCATATTTTTATTCATGTTGATGAATTTAATTTATTGTATTTAATTCATGTAATTTTACTTTATATGACCATAGTTAGAAATTGGTATTTCCCGTAATGTAAAGGAATATCGATTAATTTGTAATTAAATGCGATTTCATATCGCCAATTTGTAATTATTTAATATTTTTAATTTTTTATTGAAAATAATTGAATAATAGGATTAGCTTTGTAATTTTATTATAGTAGTAAGGTAAGTTTGAGTTTTCTTCGAGACGGAGTTTCCACAAAACGGTGTTTTCCGGAAAGGAGTTCCGAAATCCTAAAGATGGAGGCCATTCCAATGAAAACTCAAGGGACCAAGGAGTTGGTTTCCGAATTGTAATAGTCTAGTTATTTAGATTAGCTAAGTGGCCATATAAGGATCTTTACTTACGTGTTTTCATGCCAAATCGTCGTCACATGCATTTTATTTTTGTTGTTATCGATATAGTTGTCTAACATTCACCTATTTAATTCACTTAAAAGTGATAGACAATTAAATTGATAAGATGTAACACCCCAATTTATCCAAGGGCATGTACTAGCACTTCTTAGATAAATAGGCGTGTTACCACCTCGGGTTAACCGAGGTAGCAGATAATCAAAGAGAATGAAACAAAGTTTATAATTAAAATTTAAACAAGTGTTACAAATGAATACTCAATACATGACTGCGGAAAGAAAATTACAATGGATATTTCTAATATGTGATCTATTCTAGGTCGGTCCATCCATGTCCTCACGCCATTCCGAGCTCCCACCTAAATTCAGTTACCTGTCAAATCTGCTACCCATTACGGATCATCACGGGTGTTAATGAATACACGGTCAACCTCGCGGTTGAGTAGGATAAATAATCAACAGTAAATAAATATGAAAATGAATGAATAATCCAGTTGCCATGGCCTTCTACTGAGCTCATCAACCCAAAACTCCCACCCGCCAATCCCTGGCCGGGTATACCTCAATCAACATCGAGAAACCAGCATAACAGTTGAGGTTATCCGGAGACAGGTATGCAGAACCAGCCCGGGCCTTTAAATCACAATTTAGATATCCAACCGATATCCAACTGATATTCATCCTAACATGCAAGCTTGCAAGGCCGATGACTCATCTATTAAAGAAGGAATCCAAGTTCGTGTGGAGTGAAGATTGTGAGAATTCCTTCCAAGAGTTGAAGAAAGGGGTTGACTACCGCTCTCGTGTTGACTTTGCCCGAGGATGGTGTGGATTTTGATATGTTTTGTGATGCTTCCAAGTCGGGTTTAGGGTGTGTTGTTACGAAAAATAGGAAGGTAGTTGCCTATGCTTCGCGACAATTGAGAGTTCATGAGGTGAACTACCCCACTCATGATTTGGAATTGGCCGTCGTGGTTCATGCACTAAAGATTTGGAGATATTATCTTATCGGTGTGCATTGCCGTATTTATACAGATCATAGGAGTTTGAAGTATATATTCACTCAAAAGGACTTGAATATGAGGCAACGTCGTTGGTTGGAATTGGTGAATGATTATGATATTGAGTTGGTGTATC
>VHZZ01002993.1:91762-101911 GCA_009801015.1 Silene noctiflora | reverse complement strand
TCAGTAAGTACACATACAGTATGTGGTTTCCATCAAGAAAAAGCCGTTGCTAAAATAAAAGGGTCCTATGATATTTTTCCAAAGTGAGTGGGGTTTACACAATTTTTGCATGAATTTGGGATTCAAATTCTTTGTTAGGGTGTAGACATTATTCATTTGTTGTAATAAAGGCTGAGTTAAAGGGTTTGTAATGGCTTTGATGTTTTTTCAATTTGAGTCGGGTTTATGCAAATTTTGCATAGTTTTTGAAATCAAATCTATGTTACGGTATAGACGTGTCTCATTTGTCGTAATAAGAGGTAGGATAAGCGGATTTTTGACTATTCTTGATTTAAACCTCACATCTCCAAACGGTGCTTGCACTAACCCCATTTTGTCCTTATCCCTAGGCCCGTTACAATCCTTGTTTCATATCATGTGCATTGTCTCATTTTTGCATCTCACTTGGTCATAAGATGGTCTTACACATTAGATTGCGGGCACGACATGTTCTCACGAGTCGTAGTAGGAGAGTGTTTTGGCTAATTTTTGTACACAAAACACATGTTCTTTAAATGAGTGACGAGTGAAAACCGTGAGGATGTCGTTGACCTAGGTCCTTTTAGTCATGGGTCTTTGGTTGAATCTTGTATCGTGTCTTGTAAATCTCGGAGGACTAGCTCCATTTCCCCTTTCCCCGCTCTTGAATTTGTTTCTCGAGCTTTAGTGGTCACCATAGGGTTGCTTGGGCCACCCTAAGGGAGTTGGCACCTCCGTTGGGATTCTGAGACGGTATTTTCCGACCAAGACCATGTTTTTGAGATGAAACTCGACCACTTAAATTAGGAAAGTGGTTCATTTTTGTTAGATTCATTCTATTATTTGCTTATGTGCTTACATGTTGGATGCATCGCCATTTTGGCAAGACCTCACTTGCCTTGCAATAGGGCACCTTCACCTCATAAAGTGTCAAATTGTGAGTTGAAAGGGCGTTGAGTGCGCTAATACTCATTCGGATATTCTAGTTGAATAATTAAGTGATGCATATATTGTGAACCCACTTTGATAGGGTTTTGCTTACTCGAGGACGAGCAAGGCTTACGTGGGGGGAGATTTGAAATGTGGTTATTCCGTAGTAATTTACCGCTTATTTCATGCCTTATTACTTGTCATTTCCGCTCTTTAAAGCGATTTTTTATACTAATTACTTCCCTTTAGTCCATTTGGCATTAGATAATGTCTTATAGGTGAAACAAGGTAAATCAAGACGGAATTTATGCATATTGGAGCCATTTTGGATGGAGAAAGCACTTGGGTGCGGAATCCTAGCTTGGAAGCGGTCTCGTCTCACTTGAAGGCCCTTTGGATGACCTCCCAAGACCCCTTGACCTTTAAAGAGGAGATATGAAGCAAGTAGAGTCGTCCCTATGGACATCCCTAAGGGACAGTGAGCGGTATGAAAGAGGAGAAGTGAGATACAAATGCTGGAAGCCTTCCCTACATTCGTCCCACCGGGACAGTGAGCGGTATGAAAGAGGGTAAGTAAGATACCAATGTTGAAGTCCATCCCTACACTCGTCCCACCGGGACAGACACCTCGTACCGGCCGGGATGAGTTTCATCCCACCGGGACGGCCCAATTCGCCATTTTTCTTCCGGGTTCACCTCTATTTGTTTTGCAAACACTACATATACCCCCACTTTGTAATTTTTGAGACATAACCCTAGATTATTGAACTTAGCCTAATTTATGCAAACATTCCTTAATCATTTCCTAATTAAGATTTAATTACTTAGTGGATTAGTCAAGCATTCAATAGTTTACATTTGGGTATTGATTTGTAATAGAATATTTTCAAGGATCTCTTCATTTATTTATCAAAGACTCAATCTTTTCTCTTGTTGTTGGTATAAATCTTCTCCCTTTTAGTTTGTTTGTCATTTGTTTACATGTGTTTACTTTCCTTTCACTTTTATGCTTGTTGTTTTCATATTATTCTTTGTATACTTTCATGTATAGAAGGTGTTTGATAAAATGTTTGTGTGAAAGTTTATGCATTTCTTCATAAAGACTCAACCTTTATGCCTATACTTCCTCTTTAATTAGTTCATTTACATGATAATTAGTAATTGTTTCATTCTAAACATGTTTAATTGCCAAGTTTCAATCTTTATCATTCGTTTTGTCTTAACCAACATGAGTAGTGAGTAGTCCTTTAACTAGGACTCGGTTTTCCCCTAATAAGTAGTTTATTTGATTGACTCATTATGTGATTAGTTGTTGTGGAAGATTAGTAGGGGTTGGTTAGAGGATTTATTTGTTAATTTAATTGAATGTCGGTAATGTTTGGTTTGTGACCCATGTCCATAAACGAGAGTTGGTTAGGTCGGGAATCGGGTATCTCGTCTTTGATCACTTGTCTACCCTAGTTGAGACCGAAAGGGGGAACTGTAACACCCCAATTATCCGGCCAAGACAATTGGAGCGTTACCAACTCGGTTTCCCGAGGTGGTGTTTCGGAGATACAATCATGAAGCCTTTATTATAAATATCATTTTAGTGAATTACATAAATCTAAACAAATGAATAAATAATTACAAGTCATACTAATACGACTCAGTAAGAAGACTATCTTATGCCGACTCGACTCCAAGTCCAAGCACGGCCCAAAACCCGATCGCGTCAACAAGCAAAACCTGTACTCAACCTGCTCCCCATATGATCGGAAATATCATATAGATCGACACAGGCCACCCCGGAAATAGGTGACAATTTACACAATACACAACACGTAAGTTTCAATAATTAATATGAGACACGACATACGAAATATGATTATGCAAAACGACAATGAAATGCATGTGATACAACCTCAAACCACACCACACCGGTACCGGGACACACCCAGACGTACTCAAAACCCGGTGACGGCACCGCAACACCGCCCACCAAAACAGCCGGACCGCAGCCTGTAAAAAGGTACTCCGGACACACCGGTGGTACCGGGCCCGAGAACGACTCGGATCCCTTGTCGGACGACGTGACTCAACCTTATGTGTCTTTCCATAACTCAAGCCATTAATGTGCACTTCCCCCCTCGGAGTGGGATGCTCTGAGAGGCGACCCGAGCGTGAGACGGTCTCCCTACCGCCTCACGTCTCCAAACGAACGAGTAACACCACGGTACACCGCCAATAGCCTCCACATACATATAACAAGATATGTATGACCAACACAATAAATGCAAGATACCACTCAATATGCCAATTACCGACTCATCATGATACACGGTCCCAATTACGATATGATTACCAGTTCCTCAATATTTCCAATGTCATGTCATAATAATGCATTCCCTAATAACATATGAATTACGATAAACATGTCATAATGCAATGCCAATTAATAACGACTCATATGACCATTTAAATACATATATTGAAACTGAGTAGGATTAACCTACCTTTTAGCAATCCCGTCAAATAAACAAACAAACGGACACAAATGCTCTCCTCCACAAAGTCGGCACCTAATTACGATAATTAAATATAAATACTAACTAATCTAATTAAATTAAATACGTAATTTAAATAATTAAAACCCGTCTTAAACTCACTACCCAAAACTCGTCACATACTCGGTTAAACCTCAACCTCACTCCACCACCAGCTTCCGCCACCGTGGGCCACCACCACCAGCCGTGGTAGGCCACCACCACCAACCCCATGCCGGCAGCGACCACAACAAACAACAACGACGGTAACCCGACAATAACAACCTATACCTGACACCACAAACATCAAACACAACCAGCCACGACACCACCGTGACCATCACCCCTCGACGACCACCACCAGCTCTCAGCCGCCACTCCAGCCACCACAAGCCACCACGACAATAGCCAACAACAACAACGACAAAATGCAGCAAACACAACAAGTAAACCACACCCGACAGCCCCCCCTTTTTGTCCCATTTTATACCACCAACCGCCACCTAAACCACCATCCACGACCACCACTAAGTTCCCCACTCAACCCTCAACAACCACCATCCAAACCTCCCCCAAGTCAGTCATGAAATAGCTCAAAAATCCGTCTTAAGACGGTTTCACAACAATAACAAAAACTCATTTTTATACTTGGTCAAACCCAGATTTGGGTAGTCAACGATGGTCAATGGGTGGTCAACGGTGATCCTAAGGTGGGTCAAGGTTGAGGCGGGTCAACGGTATAAATTAAATAATATAAAATCTAGTATAAGACGGTCTTACCTCAAGGCGGAGGGACAAAATCCTCTCTTCTTTTCTTCCTCTCCTTTCTCTCTCTTTTTTCTCTTATTTGTGGTGGAAAATGAAATGTGGTGGGTGGATAGGATAGGGTAGGATAAGGTAGTGTGGTATATATAAGGGTAGGAGTATATATATATATATATATATATATATATATATATATATATATATATATATATATATATAGAGAGAGAGAGAGAGAGAGAGAGAGAGATAGAGAGAGAGAGAGGATCAAATGAGTCCCACCTTACACATTGAGACCTTGAGTCCTTATGTTAGTCGTTGGATTAAGTCCCTCAATGGTTGAGATTAAGCACAAAAAAGCAAACTATAATAATAATAAACTAATAGCGAGACTAATTACCTCTCTCCATAGACTACACATTTAGACTGTGCATACAAGTAGTCCATCAGTCACTGACGTGCACTCTCTCCTCATTTTATGTCGCCATAATTCAAAAATAAAACTTCTCCATTACTCTCTAAATCAACCGCCTCTTTCCCTCTCATTTCTGCCTGACATAATCAACCTGTTCTTCGTTTTAATTCCGTCTTCATTGAAGCAATTTCTGGGCATTTAACTTTTATCGCTCATCCACTCTAAAGTAAGTGTCTAAATTATGTTTTATAAATTCAATTAATCCACTCTGAATTTTTTATTTGCATTTCTTATTTCATTGCAATGCACTCTGAATTTCTTATTTTCATTTCCTATTTCATTGCGTTTTTTGTAATTCAGTTATGTTATTAGAACAATTAATCTACTCAGTTATGTTATGAATTTCTTATTTGAATTTCCTATTTCATTGCATTTTTTTTAATTCAGTTATGTTATTGGAATTTATTTATGTATGTTATTGTTTTGTTTTATTCCAATTTTGAATTTTTTATATATTCCCATTTTTGCAATTTTGTGTATATTCTGGGTATATTGAATGTGCCAAGGTTGTTCATGAAATTGTCAGACCTCAATTGTACTTTAATACTAACCAAAGTTACACTCCATACCCATCAAAGTTACACTTTTATTCTCACCAGAGTTACACTTGTAAATCATCAAAGTCACAGTCACACTCACACTCTTGTTATACCAAAGTTACACTTTTATTACACCTAGAGTTACACCTTTAAATCGTCAAAATTACAGTTACACTTTTTCTAGACCAAAGTTACACTTTTATTACACCCAAAGTTACACTTGTAAATCGCCAAAATTACAGTTACACTTTTGTTAGACCAAAGTTACACTTTTTACTCACTACAGTTACACTCCCACACTAACCAAAGTTACACTTTCACAATCAGGTGAGGGTAAATGTTAAGTGTTTCAAGTGAATGTGTGATGCCCAAGTTACACTTTTAAATCGCAAAGTTACACTCCCACACTAATCAAAGTTACACTTTGATACTGAAAACTTAAAGTTAGAAATTTAACTTTAATGTAGTTTAACTTTGGACTGTTGCAAGTGTAACGGTGAGTGTAAATGTGAACTGTTGCAGGTGAGGGTAAATGTTATGTGAATGTTTGATGGTTTAGGAGTGCATCTTTGATTTTTTTTAAGTTAATGTTGATGGGTCAGAATTGTATTTTTGATTTTTGTGGTGTAAGTCTGATCACCTAATGTGTGTCTGTGAATGATAAACTCGTGAATGTTTATATTTATCACCTAATGGGTAACTGTTATACGCTAAAGTTTATCTGTGACTGTTCTGTAACTTTTATTATTTCGTCTTTTTTTTAGATGGCATCTGTTGAAGAACAACCTGAGGTTGATCAGGTCGATAAATCTACCCCAACTGTGTCAGTTACGTGTCGACCAAACAGGCTCTTGAAATTGGTAAGGTCGCTCAATAAAGCACTGCGTGCCGCTGTGGAGAGAATTGGCTTTGGTGGGCTTCTTCATCTTAAATTAAGAAGTTACCCGCTGGGGCATGTACCGTTATTTTTTTATGCTTTTGGTGATGGTTCGCACGTGTTCAGGGCTTCAAAACGTAAGGAGTTTATGGTTACTAAGCACGATGTATATGACTGCTTCACGTTGCCAATAGGGACCAGACAAGTTGAGATCGTGCCTACTGGAAACATGTCGGGGTCTCTAGATGAAGAAAATGTGGCGATCAAAAACCTTTGGCGCAAAAAATTTGGCATCAATTCAACTTTTGATTCTATCGTCTTAGGCAAGGTTTTTGATCATATTGAGGGTAAGGCCTTCAAGGATGGTGGTGATGAATTCTGCCGGCTCTTTGTGCTGCTAAGTTTCTCATCATTCCTCGCCCCACCTTAAATAACTCCCTTGATATGAAACTGTTTAAAGCTGTTGAAGATGTAACTGCGATCCCGCAAATTGACTGGTGCTCATATGTGCTGGAAGACGTGGTTAATGCTGTTGCAGACGTCCGAAAAGCGAAGTCTCACTTGCTTGGGTGTATCCCATTCCTTATGATTACGTATTTTCAGCGGTATGATTTTCGCGGTGTGAGTTGCCCGCATGATCTTCCATTAATTAAGCATTGGGACTACAAAACTCTTTCGAGTCGGATAAAGGGTGAACTAAGGAATGCCCCATTGGGGCGTTTAACTCTATCTAAGGTGAAGTACCCTCGTTGTCTTCATAAGGCTTCTAGGCTTGAGGGAGATGACAAGAAGTTGTTGGTCGTTACTGGTGTTGGTGCTGGTGAAGTACCCTCTGTTGTTCCGCAACTTCTTGTTTCCCCTACAGTGGAGGCGCCAGTTGTCAAGAAGTTCATTCAAATTGAACTGCCGCCAGAAGTTGAAGATGATGAGCAGTTGAAAGCTAGGTCTTTGGATGTAAGTCTGCCTTTTTAATTGTTTGTTGCATTTTCAATATTTTGTTTTTCAGATACTGAAGCATTAATTCAACCATTTTGTGTCTGCATGAAGTCATGGAATTAAACGTCTTTTTTTATTGTTTAAACGTAGGTTGTACATGAGCTTTATTTGAAGATACAAAGGAATGCTATTGCCTTCTATACATGGTATGCGTATGCTACCTCAAAGATTAAATGTTTAACAAGTGGCGCTAGCTCTTCCCCCGATCCTGTCATGTCACAAGCTACGCAAGAATTTTTTTAAGATGTAA
Source organism: Silene noctiflora (assembly GCA_009801015.1). Classification (NCBI taxonomy): domain Eukaryota; kingdom Viridiplantae; phylum Streptophyta; class Magnoliopsida; order Caryophyllales; family Caryophyllaceae; genus Silene; species Silene noctiflora. Next base: position 94,539 of record VHZZ01002993.1, on the reverse strand, counting down.
AGCTGAAGGAATATGTTGAGGAAGTGCAAGAGATAGCGACACGAATGAAGTAGTCTGTTCATAATGCTCTTGTTTTTCAAGATGAGTCTAAGGCAACCGACGATAAAGACGAGGAAATACAGCGTTCTGTGGGTGAAGGTTACAAAGTGTCTAGTGAGGATGGTGTCGGTGAAGATGAAGAGGATGTGTGCGTACAATCAGTTTCTCTTGGAATGAAGATGTTATGGCTGAGAAGGTAGCAGGTGATGCGGCAGTAGCAAAGATTATAGCGACAGCTGATTTCTACAACACGACCGATCTAAATGAGGCCTGCTTAAGATAGCAAGCGGAGGAGGGAGGGCTTGTTGGGGAAACCCAACAAACTGATTTTTCTCAATTATCGGATATAGCTATCTTGGAGGCCTTTTATACCCCGAATGAGGTCAGGCAGGCTGTGCAAATGGCTGTGGCAGCCACGGGTGCATCCTTGGAAGCCGAGCTGGCAGCGGAGTGGCCTACTGTTGTTGCCTTGGAGGGGACTGGTCTTCAAAAAATTGAGAAGTATTCGGAGGTAGTGTAAAAGGATGATGCGGTTGATGTACGTCGGCCAGCGGAAGAGACATCACCCTCATATCAGTTGAAATATATCCTGACCGCTGATATCGACAATGCGTTGCGTGGTTTGTCAGAGCGCGAGGAAGTGGATGCAAAAGCGTATTGTGATGGCGATGTTGATGTTGATGGCCAAGGGAAAGGTAAATTTGCTCAGGGCAGTGGCGAGATGGAACTGGGCGAGACGGGTCCCGTGGAAGCTGTTATTGCAGGGGACAAGGAAGTTGCTCAAGAAGGGGACAATGTCATGAAGTCACTGGAATTCCAGTCTACTTTTATGTCAACTGCAAACTTATAACAGGCTTTCCTGGGGGTGGTAGAGGCTCGTATTGGATTGGTAGAAGAGCAACGGGAGCGTGGACCGGAGGCTGTTGTAGACAGGAAGCCAGGCGCAGCTGAGACCTCAATTGAAGTAGTGGTGAAGGAGGCTGAACAGGAGGTTATGCAAGTGGTGGGAACTCAATCGAAGCCATTAGAATTTGAGTCGACTCTTATGTCGTCTGCAGATATAAAAGAGGTCTTTCGTGGGGTGGTGGAGCCTGGTAGTGTTAGTGGTCAGCATAATGCTCCTTCTGTAACAATGGTCCCTATGGATATTAATCCCATCTACGTCCCATACAGTCAATTGTCCCACCATCCATTCCTACTGCATTCAAAAGACTGAGAACCTTGGATGCTCAATAGATTGTGGGGGCCCCAAGCCTGAGCAGGAGTTTGTCTCCATCGAACTGCTAGGGAATAAAAATTTGTTTGACCCTGTGTTCAGCTTGAGAAAAGATGTAATTGATTACGTGTTTAATGCATCATAGGGGTTTGATCAAGAGTAATTCAGTCAAATTTAAAGTTAGTGTGATAATTTTTTTATGTGTTTATTATCGACATTTTTGTTAAGAAAATGCTTTGTTTTTTGCAGGGAACAATTGGTATTGTATAGTGAATTTATATTTTTGACACGGGAAGACATTTTAACACTTCAACCAGGATGTGAATTTATGGATAGTTTGATTGATTGTTGGTGTTTGCTACTCAATCAGCTGATGTTTTTTAATACTGCACCAGTGGCAACATCGCGTTGTTTCATTGGTCTTGCCCACACTGTAAGTTATCTGTACTTTATATTTTATATGCTTCACACTCCACACTGAGAAAAGTTACACTTTGACACTCTGCAAAGTTTACACTTTGACACTCTGCAAAGTTTACACTTTGACAGTCTACAAAGTTACAGTTCATATTGAGCAAAGTTACACTTTGACACTCTGCAAAATTACACTTCACATTGAGCAAAGTTACACTTTGACACTCTTCAAAGTTACACTTCACAGTGAGCTAAGTTACACTTCACATTCTGCAAAGTTACACTTTGACACTCTTCAAATTTACATTGAGCAAAGTTACAGTTTCACACTCAGCAAAGTTACAGTTTCACACTCTTCAAAGTTACACTTCTCATTGAGCAAAGTTACACTTTGACACTCTGCAAATGTACACTTCACATTGAGCAAAGTTATACTTCATATTAAGCAAAGTTGCACTTGACACTCTGCAAAATTACACTTTGACACCCTGCAAAGTTACACTTCACATTTAGCAAAGTTACACTTCACATTGAGCATAGTTACAGTTTCACACTCAACAAAGTTACACTTCACATTGAGCAAAGTTACACTTTCACACTCACCAAAGTTACACTTTAATTTGAGCAAAGTTACACTTCACATTGATCAAAGTTACACTTTTAAATTAGGATTCAGTTTTTCAGTAATGATGGATATTCCTAATGATTTGAATTTTTTTGAATAGACCACCCTGATAGAGATTTGGAAAGGCCAGAAGATTGGAGTAAAAATTGACAAAACTAATGAGATATTTAAATAATGGGATGTGTGGACCGATAAATGTGCATCACCTTTCAGCTGGATTCGGATATGGTGTGGCTCAAACAACAAGCCTGTTGTACTGTGCGTATGTTTTGCTATTTTTTTCAGTGTCTGATGTGTAACTCTTGGGCTTAAGGTCTTCATCCTAGTCTTTTCAGGTGATAAAGATCATTATAGCTGTGCTTGCGTCAACTTTCTCAGTGAACAGACTGACTATCTTGACAACCGGGCTTATGAGGAGGATTTCCAGACACTGGCTTATGGGGGAATGGCGCGTATTGCAGTAATGTCCCGTTTTATATATAT
>VHZZ01002993.1:4523-15829 GCA_009801015.1 Silene noctiflora | reverse complement strand
CTCTCTAAACTACATTACATGACTAACTTTTAGTCAGTCTATCAAGGGACTAATTAAATTGTATCATATAAAAATAATTAATTTTCTATTTGGGCATGTTCCTTTAGGTGTGACCAAAATGGATCAGCTGAACACCGCCGTCTTACGACAGTAACGTCAAACCCTAGTCGGCCAATCGTTACCGATGTACGTTGATCAGCTGACTAATATTGCTAGTGAATATCCCAAATATATTTCTTCAATGAGATTTATTATGTAAACACACTATTGTGGAAGACACCTACTCCAACAACAAGAACTTTAGGAAGGGTGCCTCTAACCTTGAGTTTGAATTCGACCTTCAAAAGGAGGAGTTGGATGACCCGGAATTTGATTTGTGCCAATTGGACTTAGGAGATTCTAGGATACCTTGGGAAAGTACACGTTCCTTGGGTAGTCGGGGTCTTACCTAAGGATTCCGACCTCCGACACCGGAAGGGAGGGGGGTTTGGGTTACCTAGTGTCCTAGTGTGACCCCGAGAGGGGGGTGCTAGGCGAATTAAAGCGATCTCCTCCTTACATATCCTCCAATAGCTAGTTAAAACGAGTCATGACAATTAACTATGAATGAATGGTGGAAAATTGAGTCCTAGGTCTTTTATCATTTGAATACAACTCATTTCCTTACTTGCTTTTAGTTTCTTTCTTGTTTTTGCTTGCTTAATTTCCTTATTTAGTTTAGTTACTTAATTTATAAACCAATTTTGCTATGTTGTCGACCTAGCTAACTTATCTACGTGAATAGTCTAGTAGTGCATTTCGCTCCTCGTGATTCGACCCTCAAGTGCTACAACATCATGCGCTTGCGGTATTTTAAAACAACACATCAGCGAGTTTTGGTATTCTTGGCAATCATGGGGGTCGGGGGCCTTCTGGCCTTTTCCCGTTTCCATCTTAGCCCAACAAGATGGGAGATGTGAGACGGGAGATGTTGCATTGGAAAAGGTGGAAATAGAGGGGTGAAATGTTAAGTCTGTAATTACGTGCATTTGTGATGTCGTAACAAACCGAAGAAAATCAATAAGGTAAGCAAACAACAGAAAGCCTGGAAAGCAGCATAAATGTTGCACATTTACACTACGAAATTTGGGGACACCGGGTGAGATTCGAAACAAACCGACCCAATCAAGTTGACGTTGATAATTCACAATTACTATTTTTCAATATGAACTGAACTGAGATCGATCTGAGATGAGCCAATTATGAATTAGAATTTTTGTGATTTTCTCATAATTGTGTTTGAAAGTTGAATGGAGTAGGTTGGTTTCCTACTTTCACAATTACTTCTATTTTGCGTCATCTGCTTTGTTTCCTACTTTCATTGTTTTAGCTACGCTACTTTATCAGCAATCAGCATTGCTCAAAATAGATCAATGATTAACGGGTCAATAATTTACTATAGGTGGTCGAGGACTCGGTGGTGTTGAAGTACTAACAACTAGACCTCGCAAAACGGGTCATTCGGGTCGGGTATGGGTTGGGTCATTTTGGGCCGGGTTGGGTCAGGTCGGATTACTTTCGGGTTTCGGGTCAATTTCGGGTGGCCTGTTGTCGGGTCATTTCGGTCGGGTCATTTTCGGGTATGAGTCATTTTGGGGTCGAGTTGCTTTCAAATTAATGGCTAAGCACTTTATTTAGTACTCCCTCCTATTTCCTTTGTTGTTCCCCTCTCCATTTTCGTCCAATTTCATTGTTGTTCCCTCTTTCCCTTTTTGGACAACTTTGTGTGGTCCAAAATCAATTTGATGTGGGGTCATGTGTATTGTGTGGTCCAAATTGATTCACTTAATTCTTGTGTCAAAATCAAAAGGGAACAACAAAGAAAATAGGAGGGAGTACTATTTTGCAAATTTAACTATTTATTAGGGACTGTTGTAACTAATGAAACTTTATTTTGATATATATAATATTAATATGACTTAGCACGTGTCGTTTCGGGTCATTTTGGGTCACTTCAAGTCATTGGGATCGGTTTAATTATGAGTCGGCTCTTTTCGGGTTGGGGCACCTCGGGATGGGTCAACATTGGGTCATACAATGTTCGGGCCGAGTCTGAGTCGGTCCGGGTCAATTCGGGTTTCAGGTCGTATTCGGGTCAAGTAAGTTTGGGTCAGCCTTTTCGGGTCTGACCCATTTTACCAGGTCTAGTAACAACACAAGTTTTCCAAAAAAAATACACACATAACATCCTAGCTTGGCTAGCTGACTATAAAGCCATTCCAAAGGACGTATATGTTCGATTTTGAGAATTATTCTAATGGAATGAGGGTGTGTGTGGCTGTTTGGTAGAATCCTTTTGTCCTTTGATATGGCGTGCTTCATTTTCACGCCTCTCTCTCGATCATGTCTAAGAGATCAGATGTGCATGTTGAAGAATGAAGACGCGTATATCTATTAGTGATACTTCAAATCCAGAAATCCAAATAACAATATGAAATCTGATATATATTATACAAAAAATCAAAGTTCCTATGATTATATGTAGATAATAGACTCATAATACTCCGCATCATATGGTTATTTAATCAAGTTATAGCACAGTCGACCATAAATAGGATATGCTACACTACAGTACAATTTGGACATGAAGAACGGTACATTTACATGCCTTTGTCGTGGTTTCTACAGTGAAAAAGGCCTTGCATATACATCAAATGGTTCATTAGCAGACAGCTGAGGTTCCTGCAACATAGAATACCAAAGGTCAAATAGAGGATCCGAAACAGAGGCTTACAGTAACTTGAAAGTCAAGCAAAATGTCGCTCTGAATTTGACTTGAACAATGTCTTGTAAAATGCAACAATATGGGTTAGTTGATACCAAGGGATGTGACTCACGTAAGTGCTCACGGTTATATTATGTGTATCTGGTCGCTATTTTATCATTACACATCTGGTAAAATCATTTCCATTGCATATTTTACTCATGTCCCAATGTAAATGAGTGACAAATAAAGCTTTGAAGAAATGACGAGATTAAAGAATCTCAAAATTTTCTCTGTCCAGCGGGGCGAGCTCTTCTGCTAGCCCCGCTTAGATCTGCCACTGCCTGATAGAAACTGCCGAAAAAAAACGTGACTTCTGATTACTAAGTTCTGAAATAAGGTGCATGACTGCATTTACACTACATAACATGATTAAACGAGTGCAACAATCCACTAAGATTCCTCCACTCCTCCGGTCCCAAATCCCCAATAGGCAATAGCAGGGTGTTAGGAAGAGGTCTAGATGTACACAACGTTATCTCCATCCAAGATCACACAAGGGTGTAAATTATTAACAGACGCACTGCACTATGAAATGAGACATTATAAGATACAAAAAAAACCATCGGAAGAAATTTGCAAGTGGCAGTAGGAGAGGGAGAAGGAGGGGATGCATTTCGGTAACAAGTACAGACGTACAGTAATTGCTCAAGTTTCACTGAAAAATGTGGACAAATTTAAGATGGTTATTCATTGCCCTGCTCAATTTTAAAAATTGTCTTTATTGGCTCCGCTGTCAGGTACTCTTCTATAACTTCATTTTATAAACAGCGCTCCAGCCTTGTTTTTGATAAATATAACAAAGTTTCGGTAAATAAAATGAAGTTATAGAAGAGTACCTGTCTCAATGTAGTACTACTTCCTCCAGTTAGAAGCATGGTAAGAAGAGATGTAACAACACCGCCTCCAAGATCACTGGAACTTGTGTTGCGAATAGCATCCCTCATAGCATTGAGCATGCTCCCATAAGTGCTAGCGTGTCCCCTTTCAATTGCTTGGATGAAACAATAAGTCATTGCTCCGGTTGAAGTGACCTTTGACAACGCCTGCACACCCCCAATTCATTGCCATCATTGAACATTAGAATTCCACGCTCAAACCGAGTTTATGTTAATTCAAAGCATTCGCAATTAACGCAAGCAAAAAAAGGGAAGGTGGTGATTATTACTGAGGTATCCGCGGAGGTCTGATTGTCATCACAACCACTAAAGGAAATAGCCTCCCCGCCACTAGTACCCTTCCATCTACCATTTCTTGGCCGATGGTCTTCCCACACATATTGTCCGCTCCTACAATAAAGTCGACCTTGTTAAATTCTTAAAACTTGTATGGGTTCGACTGACCATAATATGATTATATTACTATCATAGAAGATCTTGTCACTAAGACTAGCAGTAAGCACATCTATTAAAAAAACTCCATGAATATATAACATGCTGTAGTTTCTTTGACAATGAGATATTTTATAATGATGAGGAATACCTTTAAGCTAAATAATTCTCAACTTATAAGTTTATCATCATAATTAAAAATCAAGTTGTCAAAAATAAATTATAAGTTACGTAAATACAAGTATTTTAACGTTATAACAATTCAAAACAGTACCATTACTGAATAAAAATCAACATTGGACTAACCGGTTCATCCTACAAAGAAATGGTATGTCCAGCATAGTACCACTATGGCAAGCGTCTATAATGGCAGTAAGTTTAGCACCACGAGGAAGAGGCCTAACAATGGTGTCATTGATTTCATCATCAACTATCATCCCATTAGTTACAAAGTCCAAGGGACATAGAGTTTCATCAAAGCCATCGGCTTCATCCCCATCGTAGTCCCTTTGCTGTGAGCCATGACCAGAATAGTGAAACACAAGGGAGTCGCCTGCTCTACATCCTGCTACTAGCCAAGCCATTGCCATCCTTATATTGTGCTTAGTTGGAATCCTGTATGGATCCCTCTCTTCTTCTGCAAATCAACTTTCACGTGTCGAATGAGTCCCTAATGATAACAAGTGGCAAAAATGGACATATGATGGGCTCAAAGATTCTAGTTCCCTTATCAACACACAAGAATCATTCAAATCGAATCATTTCTTCTTCTTTTGTGAGAGCACACATCAAATCATTTCTTACCATAAACTCTATATACCAATCAAATTCCATTAACTGACTGTTTCCATTTCAACATTAGGTAATACGGAGTAATTTGTAATCAACATGTACATCTTACTAGTTGCCATCAAATCATTTCTTACCATAAACTCTTTCCATTTCAAGATTTAGGTATTCAATTGCGAAAAATACTTGTGTCCTCCGGGAGGGCCATACACCTTACACTTAAACCTTTATAATATTCCATTTGGTGGATTGCCTTTATCCTTAAGGTGTTAAGAGGACGGTCTTCCACTCCTCCCGGAGGACACAAGAAATTTTCTTCAATTGTTGTCCTTTGCGGAACAAAGATTTGTAGTTTTAAAGTAATAGTACCATTTCCATCTCATTGGGACCGAGGGAGTAATAAAGATCAAGAATTTTAACTAAAGTTTCAAATTTTTCACTGCCCTTAAATTAAACCAATTCGATCAAGTACATGCATGTAATCAACTAAGAAGAAATTAAAAAGAAGCGTAAGGCGTACCAGTGAGCATAAGAATATCAGATTCCGGAAACTTATAGCGATTAATAAGCAAATACTTCATACACTTAGCATCATTAATACACCCTTTAAGCTCATACCGAGAGTGCCTATACGTGATCCCACATATGACCGCCTTCTTCCGCCCACCTGCAGGACTCAACGCCCGAGGCGGGGGCGGAGGAGGAGCTCTGTAATTGGAGGAGGACGGATGGTAGGGTGGGGGATGAGGAAGAGAGCGGGGATCGATAGCGGGGGTGGCGATACGAGTGACGGCATGGCAGAGGGCGCAGCGGATGGCAGTGGCGCCTGGTGGTAGTTGTAGTTGGGTCCTACAGTTTGAGCAGTCTACCAATAACATGGTTACTTAGGAGAAGAGAGGAGAAATGCACTCAAAATTGGAATTGTTTAGGTGGGTATATTTGAATGAGTCAACGGTAAGTTTGTTATTGTCTTATTATTGAGGAGGGAAAAATGGAAAATTAATGAATGGAAGGGAGATTCACTTTTACCTACTCTGATGTAGTCATGTAGACTTGTAGAGCTGGCTATCGGGTCATTTTAATCGGTTACGGGTTGGGATAAAGTAGGTTGGGTCTTATCGGAGTTTGGGTTATGTCGGGTCAGTGATGACTTTGGGTCGGTTCTATTTATGTCGGGTCATTTTTGGGTTGAGTCATTAGCGGGTCATTCTCGGGGTCACGTTATATATTTTATCTTATATATTTAGTTTTAGCTGATAATTTTACCTTTAGTCAACGGTTGGGTGTATTAATTGTAGTTTTAAGTGAAAATAATTAAGATGAATGTCAAATTGATCTTATTTAAGCCATTATTAAGCTAGTTCATTATCGGGTCATCTATTGGGTCACGGATCGGGTTGGGTCGGTTCAGGTCGGGTTCACATTGGAAAAAATAAGGCTGTTATTGGTTTTCGGTTCGGGTCGGGTCGGTTTCGGTTCACCTAATTTTCGGGCTGTATCGGGTAGATCTGCTCGGGCCAACTTTTGTCAGCTCTACTGGGATGTTTCCTTCTAATTAATTTTCAATTTTAATTGGAGCACCGAAGATGTCTTTATCTAGTGGTTAAGACGGACGAATTGTGGATAATAGATCTCTTAATCGAATCTCCCATCCACTCTTTTGTAATGCAAGGGTAATATTAAGATTGGTACTATCTAACTCTAGTCAACCTTACGGGTCGACCTGGCCCCCGAGTTCATTTTTACTCGGCCCACCTAACCCGTTATCAGCCCGACCCGACTTGTTAAAAACTAGATTAGGCTTAGGTCGAGCAAATCAAACTCTTTTAAAGGCTATTTTTTATTTTTATCTCTTTCCTTCAACCTAAATTTTCCTATAAACATACCCATTAACGATCCCCAAATTCTCACGCAATTCATCTATTCTCTAAACATCTACAATTCTACAATATATTTAAGGGTCTTTTGTCAAAAACTACCTTATATTTAGGGGTATTTGTAAAAAGACTATCTTACATTATTTTTTTTTCTACCACCTTTGTTTTCTTTAGTCTTGGTCAATAATTACCAACGCTAGGAAACTAGACAAATTTGGCTAGTTTCTAGCTGAAATCTATCTCTCTAGACTCTTTTCCGTTTTAATCTTGCTTAGGCGCGACTTTGGGAAGTCATAATGTACTTATGCTTAACTTTAGTAGATGTTCAAAGTTATTACTGACATGTGAAAACATAAATTTTTCTTATATGAAGTTAAATTAGGGGTTGAATTAGGGGTTGGATGTAGTTGATCATTGTTGTTTGATGTTAACAAAGTCATGTGAGATAGGTTAATGTCACTAAATCGACCAAATCTCGCCATATTTTCAACACAAGTAGTTTTTGACCAAAAAAAAAGAGAAAATAAAGGTAGTCTAATGCAAGAAAAATAACATAAGGTAGTCTTTTTACAAATACCCCTAAATATAAGGTAGTTTTTGACAAAAAAACTCTATATTTAATGTTGTATACTACTACGAAAGCAGCTAAAAAGCACTGTTAAACTTCGTTCTTAAAGGCATAAAAAAACCATTGTTATTGACCTGCGTTGTTTGCCTAAGAGCACAGTTGGCAAAAAGTCAAACCATCATCGTTCTAAGTTACAAAGATTTTATTCATAAGTAATGGGTACGATCGATGAGTTGACTCACAAGAAAACCTAAGCATAAAGATTTGTCTAGTAAAACTAGTTGAAAATTAAAAATTATCTGAAAATGTAACTAAAATTAATATAGCTGCTAAACAATATGAGGGAAATCCGTGGTCATTATTACGTTTCGCAATAGCTTTATATAATTACAACATACGGGCTTTAAGCTAACAATGACCTAGGCCTAATACATAATAACCTAGGCCCTAATACCCCCCCCCCCCTCAAGCTGGAGCGTGGAGATCGAGAATGCCCAGCTTGCGAAGGAGATAATAAAATTGATTGACACCTAAAGCCTTAGTAAATACATCCGCGAGTTGATCATGTGTCGAGACATAGACCGGATGAATGAGACCTTCGACGATTGCATCGCACACAAAGTGACAATCAATTTCAACATGTTTCGTGCGCTCGTGAAAAACCGGGTTATGGGCCAAATGCAAAGCGGATTGACTATCCCAAAAAAGCTTCATAGGTAAAGGAAAAGAAACATCCAAACTAGCCAAGAAACCCTTTAGCCATTTAAGTTCTCAAACAAGAGCAGCCATAGACCGATATTCGGCTTCTGCGGAGGAGAGCGAGACCGTATGTTGCTTCTTGGTTTTCCAAGAAATGGGCGAATCACCAAGATGTATAAACCAACCTGTGACGGAACGTCGAGTCACGGGACAACCAGCGTAATCAGAGTCACACCAGCCAGAAATAATAAGACTGCTATCAGAGTGAAAGAGAACTCCCTGTCCCGGACTACCTTTAAGGTATCGCACAACCTGTAATGCGTCTGCCATGTGAGCCTGACGAGGTTTGTGTAAAAATTGGGATAAAACATGGACTGCATATGACAAGTCAGGCTGCGTAACAGCGATATAAACAAGACGACCAACAAGGCGACGATACGAAGCGACATCTTCCAAGAATGGGTCATCAGCCAGGCCAAGTTTGTGATTTTGTTCAATGGGTGTCGCAACCGGTTTTGCACCCAGCAGACCTGCTTCAGAGATAATATCAAGAGCGTATTCCGTTGATTAAGATAAATACCATCTGCACTTCGAGCGACCTCAAGACCAAGAAAATATTTAAGTGGCCCCAAGTCTTTCATGTGAAAGCAATTTCCCAGATATGTTTTGAAAGTGGCAATAGCGGAAGCATCGTTCCCTGCAATAACAAGGTCATCCACATAAATAAGAACAAAGAGGCGTACCTTGTCATGCGAGTAAGAAAATAATGAGTAATCCGAATAGGATTGCCGAAACCCATAATCACGCATGGAAGTGACTTCCATCTGAAACCGGGAGGAAGACGCATATATACCTCTTCAGATAAGTCACCATGTAAGAATGCGTTGTGAACATCCATCTGATGTAATTCCCATTTTTGAATGGCCGTAACAGCTAAAAAAGTTCGGACTGTAACCATCGTAATAACAGGAGCAAATGTTTCCCCATAATCTATGCCTTCAACCTGATGATTGCCAAATACAACCAAACGAGCTTTGAGCCTTTCAACTGTACCATCCGCTTTATATTAAATTCTGTATACCCATCGATAGCCAAGGGCCTTTTTATTAGGGGGGAGATCAGTAAGCTCCTATGTTGAATTTCGTTCAAGGGCATCAATTTCATTTTGCATAGCCGAGCACCACTCTTCATCTCGAAGAGCCTCTTTAAAGGATGGTGGCTTGACCCCTGAGGTGACAGCTACGAGAAAAGCACAATGCTTGTTCGAAAATTTATTACAATTAATATAGTTTGCTATGGAGTAAGGTGTACCTGAGGGCGACGATGGTGACCGTGGTGAGCTAGGGGACGAGGATGAACGTTGAGTGTGCCAAGAACATAACCTTGAAGTCGAGAATTAGGAAACTTAAGACGATGGCCGCGTCCTAAAGCTCCTGGAGGATCATTAAGTGACGGTGTATCATCATTTGCTGCAACCGTAATTACTTCATCATTACCCACTATTTCATTTGGAATTATTTCATCATTTGTAATGACCTCATTAGTACCTTGTGCGGTACTATCCACACTCGTAACATTCTGCTCCTCCCCCGAATTCTGCAAGACCGGATCATGGGCAGGCCGTATGGGCCCAGTAAACGGATCATCCAATGGAGGGAGGGACGGTTCAGGAGTTGAATTGTGCGGTAACTGAGCAAATGGGAAATGGGGCTCGTAAAAAACCACTTCGCGTGAAACAGAAAATGTCTCTGTTTCAAGGTCATAAAGCTTCTATCCCTTTTTATTGTGAGGGTACCCAACAAATATACACTTACGTCCCCGTTTCTCAAATGGTAAAGAAGAGCTCATGCCACATTCAAAATATGACGATGCTTGCGTTCGACACGGCCATTTTGGTTAGGCGTGCCAACACAAGATGTCTGAAACGGGATACCCTTTTGAAAGAAATAGCCAGCCATGGAATTAAACTCAGTACCGTTATCACTACGGACAGCTTTGACAGTCGTAGAAAATTGAGTCTTGACCATATTTAAGAAATTCATAAACATATCCGTAACTTCCTTTTTATCGACCAATAAATAAACCTAAGTAGCGCGAGAAAAATCGTCAACAATTGTTAAAAAATAAGTCGCACCACAAGATGAGGTGAGGCGATAAGAACCCCACAAATCACAATGTACTAAATCAAAAATTCCAGAAGCATGTTTATCATTCAAATGAAAGCTACTACGAAGCTGCTTAGCAAAGTAACACGCATCACAAACCGAGTTTTTATTAGAAATTAAACTAGTAGCAAAAGGAATAGTCTTGACCACTTTATCAGAAGGATGACCCAATCTTCGATGCCAAAGGTCAAGATAGCCCTCGTGAGAAACCTGATGAACCGTGTGAGGCCGAGCTTGTGCACCAATCCAATAAAGTCCATCCCGTAGCTCACCATTCCCAATCGTTGTCCTCGAAGAACGGTCCTGAATAAGACAAGCATGTTTAGCAAACTCAAATAAAAAATTATTAGTAGCAGTTAGCTGTGAAACCGATATTAAATTTCAAGTAAGACTGGGAACGAATAAAACGTCCCTCAAAATAAGAAACTCATTAATATAGACATTTCCCATGATAGTGGACTTGACCCGTTGTCCATTCGGAAGACCAACGTGACGGGAATCGATCACACGCTGCTCCTACAAACAAAGCGAATTACCCATCACATGATTGGAGGTGCCCGTTTCAATAATCCAATTGCACATACCACTAAGACGGTCAGAAGTAAGCACGGAATTTGTTGATATCCCAGAAGTTAACAAATTGGCATGAACAAGCGAACTAAAGGAGGAAGAAGCCCCTGCCGAACCCGAGGATGACCCTGCAAAAACAGAGGCAGCAGACCCGTGGCCACCCGAGCTTTGACCATGATTATTAGCTGCTCGAGTACGACGATAGTCAGCCAAATTGCGCGGTCTATCGCCCCACCAGTCCGGAAAACGCTGCGTTTTTAAATACCAATGACTAACAACGTGGCCACGAGTTTCACAAAAATTACAATAAAGCTGACGACGTTCACCACGTTCTTTTATCACGTAAAGCACGCCAATAAACTGAGTTTTTGGCGGCAGAAGACACGGCAAAGGCCGTGACCTCGGAGACGTCAGGAGTGGATTCCTTAGGCACACGCAATCGCTCTTCTTGAAGAACGACTTGATAAGCACGGCTTAGAGAGGGCAATGGATCAAGTTGAAATT
>VHZZ01002992.1:74619-88236 GCA_009801015.1 Silene noctiflora | reverse complement strand
AGTATGGGGGTGTTACAAAGTGGTATCAGAGAGAAATCGAGGTACGCAGAAGACATGGGGTTGAGTGAGGAGAACCTCGCGCGGAGGTTTGAGAAGGGGCTGATGTATAAGATTATAGAGAAGCTGCTAGTTGCTGTACATACGGATGTCAAAGAAGTTTATGAGAGAGCAGGAAGGGCTGAGAGGTTGGTGGAGTTGGCAAAGGAGAATAGGGAGAAGGGGACGGAAAAGAGGAAGGCTGAAAGTGAAGGGGGGTAGCCAGTCCGGTTATAAGAGGAGTAACCATGGTCAAGGGAGAGCGTATTCGTCATGAGGTAGATTCAGCAGTGGGGCTTCGTTCGGGCGTGGCCGAAGTAGTGGTGGTAGTGGTTGGGGCATCTCATGCTTCAATTGTGCCGGTATGGGCCACAAGAGACATGAGTGCACGAGTGTTGTGTCGAAGGGCTTCCAGGGGAACTTCTCTCANCGGTATGGGCCACAAGAGACATGAGTGCACGAGTGTTGTGTCGAAGGGCTTCCAGGGGAACTTCTCTCACAGGCAGACTGGGTCGTGGAATGTCATTGACATAAATCTATACAATCAACAATTCACCATACTGTGACTTTATGAACAACGTTTAATCAACGGATCCACGCACAAAACCATTTTCTAAAAGGAAATTTGACAAACGATCATACCAAGCCCTTGGAGCTTGTTTTAAATCATAAAGTGTTTTGTCCAACTTAAAAGCATGGTTTAGAAATCTATTGTCCATAAATCCCGGTGGTTGCTCCACGATTACTTCTTCTTCTAAATAACCATTTAGAAAATCCATTTTGACATCCATTTGAAAATGTTTGATGTCTTTGTGAGCCACAAAACCTATTAACATTCTTTGAACTTCAAGCTAAGCTACTGGGACGAAGGTTTCATTGTAAATGATACCTTATTTTTGTTTAAATCCTTGCACCACTAGTCTAGCTTTATTCCTTACGATATTACCGGAATCATCAAACTTATTGCGAACGACCCATGTAGTAATAATCACGGTACAATTAATAGGTCTTGGGACAAGATGCCATACCTCATTCCTTTTAAATTGATTAAGTTCATCTTACATCTCTATCACCCAACTAGCATCTTCAAGTGCCATGGTGATATTCTTTGGTTCAATTTGAGAGGGGAACGCATGAAATGCAAAGAAGTTGTTTAGGGATGATCTTGTTTTCCTTCTCGAATTCAAGTCACTGGTCAAGTTTGAAAAGGGTGAGATTTTTGGTATTTCCACTTCTTTGATACGTTTAAGGATTGTGATCCATCTTCAAGTTCTGAATCAACAGTGGACTTCATTGTGGATTCTAGTTAATTTTTTGTTGGGGGTTTGTTTCTGTTTGTTCGTTCTCTTAAAGTGTTCCCCCATTCCCCGTGGATGTAATAGCCTTATTTTGAAATGTAAGTGGATTTGTTCCCCCTGAATTTTGGCCATTTTCACCGTTCAAGAGTGACTCAGACTGTGGAATCTCTTCATTTTCCTAGTCTCCTTTGTGTACACCATCCATGTCATGTCGGATCATTCCAAGCTCAAAGTCCTCTTCATCTTCATCATCCTTATTGTAATACCCGTCCCATCGGGATCCGTTGACTGACCTTAAGTACCTTTGACCATGTTAGACTCGTTGTCATAGAAGCAATAACTCGACCTTGTACGTGACACTCGGTCGAGTGCAGGGCACTCGACCGAGTACGGATGACTCGGTCGAATATAATGGTACTAGACCGAGTGCACGGATAACAGCGTAATCTAATGTTACGTGGAAGTCATAACTCGAAATCATTCATTTATTTCTTTTCCGCAAACCTAAAATCAGAACACCTCTTCCCCTACCTTTTACCTCTTAATCTATCTTTCAAGCCTCTACCTAGGAGACCACCATCGTAATGGATGTGTGCGTCGGTTCTAGTCTAGTCAACCGTTCTTCTTGTAAGGTAAGCCATCGTTGCCATCTGCAAGTCTCGAGTTAGGGTTATGGTTTTATGTAATCTGGTTGTACTATCATTATAGGTGTCGATAACGATGCCCCGTGATTGGGTATGCGGTGATTGGTGCTTCTTGGATTGCTGTCTAGGTAGGGTTTCCATACTCATTAGATTGTAGAACAATATGTGGTATAATGTGACGACCTTTGTGTTTATCTAATGGCTGAGTTATTTTGATGTTATGGTATTGATGTGGGTGTTGGTGTTAGTGTTGTTATTGGATTGTGAGCCATTGCGAGAGATGGTCTCACCCCCATTGTTCGTCTCTTGTGTTTCTCGACGCAAGGGGGATGTGCACATTAATGGACTTGGGTTCGCTCATTGCGATGCGCGGGGCATAGGTGGTACGGCTGCGGTCCTTACTGGCGGCGAGGATTACCTATTGCGATGGGTAATATGGCAGGGCTACACAACCCGGTATGTATTCAGTTACTGGTTACTATGCAGTATGGAGTTAATGGTTATGGTTACTGTATATCTATATGTATATGTTCTGCTATTAGATCGTCAGTTTGATATATACTTACCGCGGGCAACCGAGATGGTAGCGCTCTTGGTTATCAGGGAAGGCCTAGTTAAGGCTCCTTGGTAAGTAGGGGTGTTACAAAGTGGTATCAGAGCGACGATTTTAGAACCTATAACCAATGAAGCTAATGAACGTAGGGTGTCAATTAAAATGAACCTGGTGTATGCATGTTGAGAGAACCTTGTGTTTTGTTTTGGGTGAGAAAGCGCCCTCATTCCAGAATCCCGACCCTAATGTGCTTAAGCTAGTAATCTAGGGGTGGGATGTTGTGTTGAAACTGCTTGTGTAAGATGTGCTGAATATGCTTTCATTATATGCAGTTTTGTGTAGCTAATAGAAATGTGACATATTATGAGGTATGAATGATAAATGGTTATTTTGTAGATGTATGTTTATCATTACTGGTGTAAGCTCGAGTACATGTTGATGTAACGTTTTTACTTGTTTGAGCATTGGGAAGTGGGTTATGCAGATATTGTGCAACTTTTGAGTATGTGCAAGTTTTGAGCATAATGCTATTAGTATAATAGTGTGCTTTGAGTCGGTAGTTAAGATGGAGTTTAAGGTAGTTAGAGTGTGCTTTATACCTTTTGTGTTTAGCTTTTGATAGCATCGCGAGTAAAAACTAATTAGTGACGAGTTCCGAGATGCTCCTCGGACTCCGAACGACGTATTGTATTGCAGGAACACTGATATCGACAACGCAATTGTTTTATTTGACTTTTAGGGGAACACGGCCGAGTGCAAGGGCATAGTCAACTAAGTCACGTCTACTCGACCGAGTGTGTAGGATACTCGACCGAGTTCGTAAATAGGCAGAACTTGGATTGAATCTGCGCATTATCGACACTCGACCGAGTACCTTGTACTCGACCAAGTGGCGGATACTCAACCGAGTGCGGTTCGTACTCGACCGAGTTCCCCTAATAACCCAGAAATCACAAATTGATTTTTACTATCTATAAACTCCTTTTTCACCTTTATTTCAACACAACACTCTTATTATTCTCTTTCAAACTCTCCCACACTGATTTCTCCCATCAAAAGCTTGAAGGATCTTGTGTTACTACATCTCAACTCTGTTTCATTCATCCTTTTCTTTTTCATTCTCTTCCAATTGTCAAGGTAATGTTGTTTTCACAAGTTCTTTATGCTTTGATTACAAATCCCCAAATTAGAAGTTGGAAGACTTAGTTTTATGCTTATATTCTTGATGTAGATGATGATGGAACTTTCTTTAACCCTTTTTTTTAGGCTAGAAACTGAAATTTTGAGCCAAATTTTGTAGCAATTGAATTCGGATTTTCTAGGGTTTCACCTCGAAATTTGGTTTTTGATACTTTAATTCCTCTTTTAAGACTAGAAAAGGCTATAAGATGTCAATGTTTGCAATCCTTAATCCATCTTAAGGCTTCACTTTCTTAGTAATGGAAATCTGAAACATTCCTTGTTTGCAATCCTTAATCCAAATTTCTTTTGTTGTCAATTGATATCATTGCAGCATGCCTAGAGCTAATGCCACCAGACCACCTACCAAGAGAAACAGGGCCGTAAACGCCGCTGAGAGAGGACAGGGCAACCAAGGTCCAACTGTTCCACCTGTGGCTCAGTATACATCGGTTGTGTTCGCTGATTTCAAACAGCGGGAGGTTTTTGTTTCTTTAATTACCCGTACCATCCAGGCGACTAGGTGTGTGGACACGAGTATTTTGGAGGAGTTGGACATTGAGGTCGACATGAGACACATATTTGAGACCTTTGGGTTGTTGGGGTTGTATAGGTTATGGAAGCATTCCTACGAGTTCCTTACCTTAGAGTTCATGAGTTATTTTTCTTATGATGAAGATGCGGAGACTGTCTATTTCAGGCTGATGAACAATGATTTTGACCTGACCGTGGAGGATATAGCTGACCATCTAGGGTTATAGAAGCCTACCACGGAGCATTACCTTGATGTGGCTAAGGAGTATATTGCGAGTGAGTATCTTTCCTTACTCATCGGTACTGCAACCAATGTCAGTGCCATGCTTATCAACGGATGTACAACAGGTGATCCTGAATATCTTTCTGAGGATGATGACTTGTCTGCTTTATGGGAGGAGTGACGTGAGTAAGCTGAATTCTCACGAGGTGATGTTGTTGATGTCTTACTTGAACCCGCAGAGAGAGGCGAGATTTTACTACAGTGCACCGGCCTAGTCGCCTCACCGCCATCTTAGCTGCGGGGCCATAGTGACCCGGTTGGCCTAGATGTTGGCCAATTTCGAGCCCTCTCCCGACTTCCCGGCGATGTTCAAGAGTGTGCTGGCGTTAGATAAGGATTACTTTCTGCGTCAGAAGTGGCTAAGGGTATTGGACGATAAGACTTCAGCTTGGAGGGTGAGAGGCACGCTATGGTTGAGGTTACCCGACCCGGCCAACCTACCTGAGACCGAGCACCTTGAGGAGTGCACTGATTCCATGGCACCACCTCACCAGACTTACCTTATCCCGGGGCATGTACTACATGACATGCCAGAGCTTATTCTAACCACTACCCGGCGGAAGGTGACTCAGATGACCCGAGCACCTAGGGGGACTAGAGCTATGAGAGAGGTGCCAAAGGAGACCCCTTATGTACCGCAGGGAGGCCCCATGTGAGCGAGTTGACTGAGCGGTTCTCCAACACCATGGTGTTGAGGAATCTACATGAGATGACTCAACAGCAGGGCATAAGGACGGACCTTGCTTAGCCAACATAGTGGAGAAGACCTGGAGATAACAATGGTGTCTTCCACTGCTACAGGATGGACCGGTCTTCTCGGGGTGCGCTGGAGAGCTTTGAGAGAGGGTGCCTTGTCAGTCTGTGGGGAGCCAACTATGGGAGTCAGCTTGATGCACATGGAGGATGGATGGGTGATGTTACACCATCGGGCTATGGAGGAGGTTATGATGTTGCTGGATTCTCAGGTGCGGGGAATGAAGATGCGATGGATGATGACCCAGGAAGCCACCTTTTAGTTTCATGTCCTTTTGATTGTTTTGTTGAACTTTATCCATTTGGTGCCTAGTGGCACAAAACATTATTTTGGGGTGTTGTATGTGGCCATAAGGTCAGGATTTATTTTGCTTCTTAGACTTTGCGTTGATGGTATCTTACTCTAGGTGGCTTCGAGTCACCATACTGGTTTTTATTACAAGTCAACGTTGGTTGTCGGAATGATAGCTTCGTGGAAAATCCTTTTAGTTTGAGTACTCGATCGAGTGCACAAGAGGGACTCAGCCGAGTACGGCACACTCGACCGAGTACCCTGTTTCCAGTGTTTGAATGGTATTTTGATATGTGGTTACTCGACCGAGTACACAGAGCACTCGACCGAGTACGGCTTACTCGATCGAATGTCTGTTACTCGACCGAGTGGTGGTAACTCGACCGATTACTGGCTGTTTTAACTTAGATTACGTTATGCTTGTATGGTATAGCTTGGATAGGGTATGTAGCGTTTGGTTAAGTTGTTTAGGAAACGGTCATGAGTGGGTAACGGTTTTGTTGGGTAGCATAAGCGATGGTATGTCATGGCGGAGGTAAACCAAATTATTCAACTTCGAGTGTCTAGCCGACTTTTGTTTTCGCCGTTGTTGGTTGGTACCCTTTTCTGTATACATGGGAGTAGTATAGCGCTAGCGTGACATTTGTCCTTGACCGCTCAGAGGGTGAACTTCTGGGGCCAAGTTCCTTTAAAGGGGGTAGAGTGCTTTGCGCGCATGGATAAAATTTACACTACATGTTTCATTAAAAGAGTTGTGGTATCATGTTAAGTGGTAGGGAGTCGTGGTATCATGCTAAGTAGAATGTTATGTACGTAGGCAAGCATGTTTTGTGTGAGTGGTATGATAAGACAAGTTATTATGTGGTATGTGTTGCGTGACATTTATGTATGGAACGGAATAGATAGAAGTGATGCGGAGTGGAAAATAGAGGATGGTGACGATTAGGTGAGTCGTAATTGTATCAAGTGTGATCTATCCAACATGACCTTAGTGTTTGGACAAAATTTGGGGTCGGGGAGTCGAACTTCGGGGACGAAGTTCTTTTTAAGGGGGGATGACTGTAATACGCGTCCCATCGGGGGACCCGTTGACTGACCTTAAGTACCTTTGATCATGTTAGACTCGTTGTCATAGACGCAAGAACTCGACCGAGTATGGGACACTCAGTCGAGTGTGAGGCACTCGACCGAGTGCGGTTGACTTGGTCGATTATAGTGGTACTCGACCGAGTGCATGGATAACAGCGTAATATAATGTTACGCGGAAGTCATAACTCGAAATCATTCATTTCTTTCTTTTTCGCAACCCTAAAATCAGAACACCTCTTCCCCTACCTTTCACCACCTTATATATCTTTCAAGCCTCTACCTAGGAGACCACCATGGGAATGGATGAGTGCGTCTGTTCCACTCTAGTCAACCGTTCTTATTGTAAGGTAAGCCATCGTTGCCATCTGCAAGTCTCGAGTTTGGGTTATGGTTTTATGTTATCTGGTTGTACTATCATTGAAGGTGTCGATAACGATGCCCCGTGATTGGGATTGCGGTGATTGGTGCTTCTTGGATTGCTGTCTAGGTAGGGTTTCCATACTCATTCGATTGTAGAACAGTATGTGGTATAATGTGATGACCTTTGTGTTTATCTAATGGTTGAGTTATTTTGATGTTATGGTATTGATATGGATGTTGGTGTTGGTATCGTATTGTGAGCCATTGCGAGAGATGGTCTCACCCCCATTGTTCGTCTCTTGTGTTTCTCGACGCAAGGGGGATGTGCTCATTAATGGACTTGGGTTCGCTCGTTGCAATGAGCGGGGCTTAGGTGGTACGTTTACGTTCCCCACTGGCGGCGATGATTACCTATTGCGATGGGTAATCTGGCAGGGCTACACAACCCGGTGTATAGTCAGTTATTGGTTACTATGGAGTATGGAGTTATTGGTTATGGTTATTGTATATATATATATGTTTTGCTATTATATCGTTTTGTTGTATAGTTGTCTGACCCCGTTTATGTTTTCAAAACTATGATGATTTATTCGGGGATGGTAAGCAAGATGATTTTCAGGTTTAGTTGATGTTATGTATGCTTTGCTGCTTGGTGTTTTCTATGGGATGGGAGATCAGCTGACGTAATGACGCCTGTAGTTGGTAGTCGAGTCATCAGTTGTACTAGTCTTTCATATATGTATAGTTGTTTGTCTTTCAATCTTCGTTGTAACTCTTAACATATTTAATAAACGTTCTTGGATGGTCAGTTTGATATATACTTACCTCGGGAAACCAAGATGGTAGCGCGCTTGGTTATCAGGGAAGGCTTAGTTAAGGCTCATTGGTAAGTAGGGGTGTTATACTCTTCTTGTGTATTAGACTGAAAAAAATTGACTCATCAAATATGACATGTACACTTTCTACCATTTTCATAGTTCGTTTATTATACACTTTATAATCCTTGGTACGATCCGAATATCCACCAAATAAGGCCTCATCACTACGAGAATCAAATTTACCTAAATTATCCTTTCCATTGTTGTGAACAAAACATTTGCTTCCAAAGCATTTCAAGTAGGATATATTAGGGTTTTTTTCCTTTTAGCAATTCATAAGGAGTTTTATTAATCACTTTTCGAATCATAACACAGTTATAAATGTGACATGATGTGTTGACGGCTTCGGCCCAAAAGTTCTTTGGCAACTTACTACTAATGAGCATAGTCCTAACCATGTTTTCAAGTGTATGGTTCATACGTTCCACAACCCCGTTTTGTTGAGGTGTAGCACGTGCCGGAAAGCTATGGCTAATACCATTCTCATCACAATAAGTAATAAATGATGCATTTTCAAATTCGGTTCCATGGTCGGATCTCAAAGATATAAGTTTTTTATCAAATTTATTTTGGACCTTTTTCAACCAAATTAAAAATTCATCAAATACTTTATCTTTAAAACTCAAGTAGAGAAGCCAAAAAAATTGTGAGAAATCGTCAACAATCACACATAAGAAACGACTACCTCCTTTACTTATAACATGCATTGGTCCACATAAATCAATATCAAGTAACTCAAGAGGTTGTTGTGTACTAACGAACTTTTTGGATTTAAAGGAGCTTCTTACTTGTTTTCCTCTAGCACAATCATCACATAAACAAAAGTCAAATTTAGTGTTAGGTATGTCATCGACAAAGTCAAGTCGCTTAAGGGTGTTCAATGTTCTAGCATTTACGTGACCTAATCTTTAATACCAAAGCCATGGGTCGTTTTCTTTAAAGCACTCATACATGACATGGTACGACTAGACATTGCATGAAGATTAGTCATGTAAACATCTTTAACATGTTTTCATTCTAAAACAATTTCCCCTGTATTACCATTTAGGACACGACATTCACTAGAACAAAATTCAACAATATTACCGTTATCACACAATTGACATATGCTAAGGATATTATGCTTCAAATATTTAACAAGCAACAATTTGTAGACACATTGTGATGATGACTTACGAACCTTCCCAATTAAAATTAATTGACCTTTCTTATTGTCACCAAACGTCACGGTGTCACCATGGTAGGCTTCTAGTGAGAGAAATTGGTTTTCACTTCCCTTCTGAAGTGAACATTCACTATCCAAGTACCAATTGTTACGGCCTATCACTAATGCCTATAAGAAATCAAGAAGTTAGTTTAGGAACCCAAACGAGTTTGGGCCTCTTTTTGTGAATCACATCATGAATCAAATCTTTGCGGTTCCCCCGTTTTTAGCAACCTTGATGTTCTTGTTTAAGTCATTCAATCTTCTAAGACATGTATTGGATACATGACTGGTCTTACCACAATAATAGCAACTGATATACTTAGGAAGGCCAACATATTTTCTTCTTCAAAAACCAGTTTTGCATGGTTCCTGGCTTCGAAAGCCACAGTGGACTACATTGTTGCTTTTGAAACAAAGTCCATCTTTCTTTTCAGCTTTTTGCGACTGACTTGTGAGAAAGTCCATAACAGTTTGGCTTGCTTCCAATTTCTTGTAAAACTCTTTAGCATCATTTAGCTCTTTGGTCAATGTTTCAATTTTAGCAACATGGTCAAGATTCAATTGTCCTACTTTGTCAAAAACGTGTTTAGCATGACTTGCTTCGTCACTTAGCAACAAAGCAATTTGTTCAAATTGTTTGTTATCACATTGACACGAGGTGAGGTCAACTTGCAGAGAGTCATGTTCTCTAGTTAAAGCATTAACATAATTAACAAAGATTCGTTTTGTTTTTCAACATCAGAAGCAATAGTAGAGGCTACTGTGACTTTTGACGAGCTAGCAATATTAGTGAGAGCAAGCTTTTCTTTCCTCAATTTCTTAACTTCCTTTTTAAGATAGGGAGTAATGTTACTTTCTCTTATCTCGTCTAGAAATTCTTTAAGAACAACATTCTCTTTGGCTATATCCTCAATTTGAGTTTGCATAGCGTCAAGTTTCTCATTTTTAGCTAGACACTTATGAAGTAAATCATCGAACATCAAACAAAGTTTTTCCTTAGAGAGGGTTCTAACCTTGTTCATAAGATTAATTACCTCGATGTCGGAATCATCAGCAAAGTCTTCAGAGTGAGTCATAAGACATTTTGTGGATCTATTCGTTGAAGACTTGGGACCATTGAGATCAAGACGAGTAGTCATACAAACGTTTGCATCTAATTCTTCCTCAAGGCTTTCATCATCATCGGAATCAGATACACCCTATATTCCAGACATGACCTTAAGCTTAAAAATTTTCTTTGCAAAATCTCGTTTATCTTGAGATTTGAACTCATTCCACTTGGGGCAATCTTTGACAAGGTGACCTTTCTCACCACATTTGAAACAAGCCACCGTAGAATAAGATCTTTTCTTTTGAAAACGTTTTTTTACTAGAATTGTTGAACTTCTTAGGATTGTGACAATTGATCATATCTGATCCGCTATATTACGTGAGTACATGGCTTGTTCGTCATCTCCATCATCTTCCTCATCACATAAGGTTGATTTGCGAGCGAAACCTCTAGCTTTGGAACATTCACCCGAACGCTTCATGAGAGTTAACTCATGTGTCATGAGTGAGCCCATTATTTCATTCAGGGACAATTTGGATAGCCTCCTCAATAACCGTCACCTTAGGTTTCCATTTGTCACTTAGGCTACGAAGGATATTTCAAACTATATCCTCGGATTCAAACTCTCTACCCATACTCCTAAGTTCATTAACAATACTAAAAAAGCGAGAAGAACAACCATTGATATACTCGTCTTTCATCATATTGAACATCTCATATTGTTGCATGAGAAGGTTAATACGATGCTTCTTGACTTCAGACGTTCCCTCATAAGCAAGACTTAGGGTGTCCCAAATCTCTTTAGCCCGAGGTACATCCAGAGATCCGATTAATTTATTTTTCATCGATGCCATATTGAAAAATGGACATGGTTTATAATATTTCTCGACTTTACGATAATTGGCCTCGACATAACTATGCTCACTTTTCACGGTAATATTCCCATCAGAGTCAATGACCGTTATAGCAAGGGGACCCTTTTAAATTATGATCTAACACTCATAATCCGTGCAGTTGACATGGTGTTCCATACGATGTTTCCACCAGGAATAGTTACCCCCTTTGAAGATAGGGTACTTAGTATGTTTCCCGTCTATGACTGTAGGATCAAGTCTTTGGTAATTAACCAGTATCAAGAGCACAAGGCTCTGATACCAATTGAAGAGTCAAGGGCGAGAACACCTAAGCCGGGGGGGGGGGGGGGGGAGAGGGGGAATGAAAGTTTATTTAAAACTCAATAACACTTTGGATAATACTTCGAAGAAAGGAAAAATTGATACTTAGAACTATAGAGTTAGAAGTATGCAACAACAATTCAGCAAGTAAAAGTCAATGTGTACTCGACTGTTGTCTCTGAAAGTAAAACATGAGTTTGAGTGTATAACGGAAATAAAACGAAATATACACGACAAACGATGTTTTTAAAACTGGTTCGGTCACTACTCCGCGACCTACGTCCAACGCTATTTTATTAAACGTCTTAGAAGTGAACACATAAAAACTAAGACCACCCCGAAAAATAAAATAACTTCCCAACCTATTCCGGTTGCTATTTGCCTAAAAGTTACCCCGCTCCCAATACTCTTGCTTAAGCTACTCCTCAATAAGACTTTTATTTTGGGTTATTCCGCCGAAAGACTCCATGCTAAAAATCTACTCCGCTTCGAAAACTTCATGCTTAATATAACTCTATCTTAAGACTTGGTTTAGTTCTACCCGATCTGTTACAAGACTCTACTTATCTCAATGTTGTTCACACAATGAACGGAGGAGATAAAGTTTAAGTACTAACACGAGATCATTGAACAAGATTTGAATGACTAAGTGCAACACAACTCATTTAAAAAGACTCAAAATAACTTTTCAAAAGATGACTCAATGATAGTTAAATGATAAACGATTTTGCAAAGATAATTTACTCGATTAAAGCTCAAGTCTTTTTCGGTTTTAAACTCTTTGTTGCACACTTTTAAAAATGAATTAAGCAAGTTGTTTATAATGTCCAAGTATTGTATACTTCACGCATTAAAATATCTCACACACCATTAGTTCACGTGATAAAAATATTGTAAATAGTTTGCTTGGACAATACTAGAACATGGGACATTTTCTTACACAAGTAAACCGAGATCCCTTATGCAAGAATTGCTTTACTTGCTCAAGTAATCTAATTTAATTATTCAAGTAAATCATTTATGAAAGTTGAAATCATTTTAAGAATAGTTCAAAAGATTTTCGAAATATTTCTTTGAAGGACGAGTCATAAATCACAGTTGACTGCACTGTTGTTTTTAACACTTAGACATGAAATAGAGTTAATGATCTTACAACATCATGACTCTTACACTAATGACGATCTTTATCTTTGATCTTCTTGATAACTTTGAATTGACGATTGGATCTTTATGCTACTTGATTAAAACTTAAGAGGCACACAATTAAATGAACAATCCGATTAATTTGTCTTAAGTCATCATCAACATTAACTTAATCAATTTGGGTCTCAACAGTAGTGAAGATAAAGAGATACCATTTAGAGCACAACCATGATATGAATCCTAAGAAAAGTCGATTTTTTGTTGGGTTTAGACATGGAAATGACTACTTCAAAAAGAGGATGATGATCAATGATGCTGCTAGTATTTCAATATTAAATAATTACAAGTCGTTGGTCTTGGAGGAGGGAGGTCATGAGAACCTTGGCTTTAAGTTGAGTGATAGTCGAAACGCCATCAATCAAGAACGAAGACGTAGTCTTATAGACGTCAATGCTGAAGAATTGAAGGCATATTTTGCGAAAATGAAAAAGGAGGATCTTAATTATTTTTACACAATTGAGCTCGGCGATTTTGGGGCTCCAATGAATGTTTTTTTGGTGTGATTCACGTTGCCGAGCTATGCTTCAAGTGTGTGGCGACGTTGTGATTTACAATACAACTTTCTTGATTAATATGTATGCTACTATATCTCAATTTAATTATATTAAACTACCAATTTAATTGTATTATATCATTAATCTGATTAGTCACATTATTTTTGTTGGTTATGTAAGTTTAAGTTTGGTGGCGTAGAATTGTTGTATGGTGTTTTTGTTTGTGTTTTACAATCAATTTTTGATGAATATTGTTTCGATGGTTAATCTGATACAATCAATATTGGGGATACAGGTATCGCATGCCTTTTTCACCTTTCATACGGGTGAATCAACACGGGAACTCAGTTGTTTTTGCTTGTGCTTTGGTTACGCGCGATTATCAAGAAAGTTTTGACAGGGTGTTTGCGAGGTTTTTAAAATGCATGGGTAGAGCTCGATCTGTAATAATGACAGAACAGGAGAAAACAATTAGTAATGCAGTTAAAACAATTAGACATGCTCGTTTGACTCAGAGTTCCATTTGATGGGAGGCTTGCTCTTGGTCGATCGACACACTCATCTTGGTCGATAGACTTCCTACAGGCT
>VHZZ01002991.1:46467-58136 GCA_009801015.1 Silene noctiflora | reverse complement strand
TTGTTTTATCAATGCTAATACCATGTTATCTTGTGATACTCCTCATTTACGATTCTCACATGCTAATGCTTTTATTTATGTATGATTAGTCTCTATTTATTCTTTATGATGATCTATATTGTTGTCTATGTTTATTTCATTGTATCGTGGCTGGGAGGACCCTGAGTTACTCTCCATTGACTGTGGCATTCATGTTTTCATGAATGACAAGTACTAGTTGGTGATTGAATGGGGCAAGACTGTGGCTAGCGAGCAATATTCCCCTAGGCCTTAGTTTCCGATTATTAGACTTACCTTTTCTTTTTTTTTGTCATTCGTGGGATATGTTTTCCCCAACACTCTTTATGTTACCGTTTTGTATAACTTAATTATTTCATCTATTTCGTGTATTAGTTATGATGATGACTCTTCGCTTTGGACTCCTAAAAGTTTTAAAAATCTCGTATTTCCGCTGCATATATTCTCTTTTGTGCTATATTTTGGTGTCCTAAATAGCGGTGTGTCACATTAATCCTATAACAGTTTTGGTTTTTAGAAGTTTTAGTTAAGACAGTTGTATCGTATTTTGGAAGTTTGGTTTTGAGATGTATGACTTAAACTACTTAAACTTTAAATGTTATTTCTTGATTGTCACTTTTGATATATTGTACCTCGAGTAACCGAGATAGTAGCATCTCCACATGTTAGGGTGACCTTGGTAAGACACCTTGGTGTATGGGGGTGTTACACCTGCCACGTCCACGATTGGAACTGCCAAGACCACCTCAAGCTCCTCCATCACGGCCAGAAGTGCGAGGCCCTCTAGGGTGATCTCCCCACCAATCCGGATAACCGTGAATCACAAAACACATGGACTCGTCATGACCATCTCGGTTGCAATGAGAACAGTGCTTGTCGGAATTATCAGACTTACCCTTGCCTGTGACGTCTGATTGAATTTGAAACGCCGCCAAATTAAAGCACTATCACTTCACAGCCAAGAAGTTGTTCGTAGTTAGCAATATCGTCCCAAAGATGCTTTAAGCGGCCAAAATAGTGTGCAACTAATGGTTTTGCTTTGTTTGCATTCGGCCAACGCTGTCTCGAGTTGTTGCACACGAATTCCATTGACGACACAAAAGCGATCTTGAAGATCTTTCCATAACAAAGATGCATCTTCGTAATAGGAGATAGTAGTACGAAGAGAAGGTTTAATTGTGTTCATAATCCACGAAACAACCATGGAGTGAACGGTATTCTAATCATCCAAGTTGGTGCTTGGCTTGGAATCGTCCCATCRACGAATCCAAATTTCCGTCTTGCTTTGAGGGCAAGACGAATAGATCTAGACCATTCATCATAATTATCACCTCGGAGTTGAACATTAGTAATCAAATTGYCGGGATTTTTCCAAGGTGGAAGGGAGAGACGRTGGGGTTTAGATGTGGTGGTGGCGGCGGCGGTGGAGGAGTTCCGCTGCCCTCGACCRTGATTATTTGTGAGTTGTGTTTAACGTAAGAGGAACCCGGTAGCTGATACCATGTAGAAATATTTGTGGGTAATTTGTKATGTTATTCATTCAATCAATATGGCCTTATATGGGCGTACAAGATAACGAATCCTTCTCAATGTACGACGGGAAAAGATATTCTATAATACATTGCAATTTCTATCGTAAATAGAAGTATGACTAAGACTTGAATGCTACTCTGTCTCAATTGTTAGYTGGTTGATGTCAAGTCAGTTGCTGCCCAAGTCTTCTAGTTCGTCTTAGACTCTTATTTTGTCACAAAATTATTAATTAACTACTACGTTAATAAGCTAATCAAAGAAAGATTATTGAAAAGATTTAACCTGGTAAATATAAGTGTGTACATCAAATTTTCATGATATATTCTAAATAATGTTTTGTTAATTAACTTATTAACGTCATAATAAAGAATTTTTTTTATCATCTAAATTTTAGAGAAAACTTGAATTTCTCAAACCCAAAGTAAATCTAATTCGGGTTAGAATGAGGCTTAGCTAGTCATTTATGAATGGATTATTATTATGTTCGAAGATGATAAGGTTCAATAAAAAAAAATCTTGGAATATTTTCACTTGTACCCTTATTTTTTTCATTTTCTAAGGTGTGCCCCTCTTTTCTTGCAAAAAAAACTTTGACCGTCAATAATTCTCGGCTACAAGTTTTGGATACGATAAACCATTTTTTTAATTGATCGTCTTTACGAGCTTTTCAGTTTGAAAAAAAAAAATTCACCGACGTCTCAACTCATATTTTTTTCGGGAATTATAGTCGGTCAAAGTTTATTCGTTAAAAAAACTTTGACCAACCTTTAGTTACCCGTTACGAGTTCAGAAAGCGGTGAATTTTTTTCTCAAATTTAAGGCCTTTATGAGATAATTGGTTTGAAAAAAAAAATTTACCGTTTCCTGAACATGTAGGAGAGAATTATTTTCGGTTAATGTTTTTTTGTGAAAAACAAGGGGTACACTTTAGAAAACGAAAAAGTTGAAGGGTACAAGTAGAAATATCCCAAAAAACTTTCTAAGTACCAAAAATAAAATATATGGTCCATTTCTTTTCAACGGACCAGATTGTATTCTAGCTTCATCCGATGACTCCAGTTTTATGCATGAAAATAAAGAGAAAATGGATGTAGAATAAACCTTATTGTTATATGAATCTTGGAGACGAAATGGAGAGGATAAATGCAAAATATCACAAATTATCATTGAAGACGGACATTATCCGTCACAAGCTGAAGACGGATAGTGTCCCTCTCACAATATGCAAGTGACACTATCCATGGGTTGTTCCATTTCTCCCCAACTTGCCCTTTCACTTACCTTATTGTGAGAGAAACGCTATTTTGACAAAATATACATGGCTGATACACGCAGGTTGAGCCGCGAAAGCCCAAATGCCAACACCAATACTCAGGATCCTTTTCGCCTTCTCATTTTAACAACTCTACCATCGTCGTCGACTCGTCGTATATTCGTATCATCACAAATTAAAATATTGAAATGTACACCAACTTATTAGATATAAACAGACACAAAAATAAAGATAAATAAACTTAAAAAAAAAAAAGATAACCAAACCAAACTAAGCCAACCTACATAAACCAACCATCACCCTATTCACCATTCTTTCTTTTTAAAAAATCTCATAAACAACACAGCAACAAGCCATCCATGACAGAACCTACAACTATAACCCAAACCAAAACCGAACCAGATCCAACGAACAAACAATTAAAACCGACGTCGTCTTGGGGAACACTTGAAGAGCTCCTTTTAGCCAGCGCGGTTAATCGCTACGGCACTAACTCATGGGACGCCGTCGCCGACGAACTCAACCACCGCCGGACCACCGCCGTATTCACCTCTCAGCTCTGCCGCGTCAAGTACCTCGACCTTAAACGCCGCTTCTCCGACGGCACCACCGCCGCCGCCGTTGACAGCGGAGATGACGCCATCGCTGCCGTCGACGAGTTGCGGCGGTTGCGTGTCGCCGAACTCAAGCGTGACCTTCACCGATACGATCTTTCTATCGTGTAATTAATTCTCCATTTTAATCTTCTTTATTTTTGATGATTTCGATGCGATTATATGATTTGATTATTGATTTCGATGTTTTTGATTCTTGATTTTTTCGGTTAGATCGTTGCAGTTGAAGGTGAAGAGACTGAAGGAGGAGAAAGAAAGAAGCGTAACAGAAAAGGTTGACGAAAAGATCGATGAAATAGAACACTCCGATCTGATAAAAATCGAGGGGAGAGAAACGCCGGCGAAACCGCCGTTAACCGGTCGAATTAACGACGAGTCGTCAAATGAGTCGAATAAACCGGAACAAATAATCGAACCGGTCAAATCCGAACCGGACCGAGACACGAACCCGGTCAAACCGGAGGACTCTTGCAACGGGAGTAGTAACTCGAAGGAGAACGGACAAGTCAAGAAGGACGACCCGCGAGAGCGAGTCGGACGCGTTGACTCGGGAGAGTTAGGGGAGTCGGCTGCTGAGTCTAGGAGGGTCCAGGATGAGGAGGAAGAGGAGGAGGAGGGAATCAAGGAAAGTAGTGATGTGCAAAGCACGGCAAGTTTACGGCAAAAAGAGAGAAGAACGATGGGTGGTGGTTCGGGTGTGAGTAGCGGAGATGAGAATCAATCTCTAGCGAGTAAGTTTAGTGGTGCTAACGGGGGTGGTGACAAGGAGGGAGAGGGTAAACGGAAGTTACAAAGCTTGGTTGATTTTCTTGACGGGGTTCGGGCTCGAAAATGTGGCTCCGTCTTTGAAAGACGCCTCGAAATTCAGGTACAATGACGCTAAATTTCTCATCACATATTATTATTTAAGACGGGTATCTTAATGTTCGTCAGAAGGAAGATTAACTACTTACTTGTATATGGATAATAATAGACCCGTCTTAAGGAAGATTAAGTACGTACTTATATGGATAAGAATAGCTCCTTCGGTACAATTATTAACTTTTGTTTAAATAACCCTCTATAAGGTAAAAAATGACTCAAACGAGAGTAAATGCCAATTTCGTTATAAAAAAAATAGCCTCTCTTGCATGTGATGGTTACAAGCTTATGACTTCTCACAATCATCTTTACTTGTCCTCCCACATGCCCTTTCCAGTTGTCCTTTTGTCTCACGTCACAAGCTTAAAAAAAATTGTTCTCACATCACAAGCTTTGACGGATTTTGTGTAAAAGAATTTGGGTAAAAAAAATCGTTCTCTGGCATATACTCGTAATGATTAATTTTGTTTACTTATCTTCCGTCTTCGTTTTTTCTCACGTTTACAAAGTATAACATGTCAATTTGTGAATTTTGTAAGACAAATTTTCATTTAAGACGGTAATACCTGTCCTAAAATTAAGGAAAACATGTCTTATACATAATGTGTTTGGTACTTAGTAGTATAGTATAATAGTATATTAGACCATCCCCCAAGTAGAATGTCACCAATATTTTAGCCCTTAACCCCATTTTAATTATCTCGACTCATTACCCCTCCCAAGGAGAAGGGTACTACCTAGGTCACCAACTCAATTATTTTTCACTTTCCAATCATTTCCTATATTCTCCAACCCTCTAAAACTTCTCACTTACCTTTTCAATTACTACTTTTACTAACAAATTATAAATAAATTAATTGACTTACCAATGAGACGTGAACACCTATTGGGTTACCACCAAAGAGGTCACAAATTGACCTCTTCTTTCCAAAGGACACCCTTGGTTTTTGTGTTAAGATAATTAAGGTGACCTAACTAGGTCATGATCTTGCTTGGAGATGGTCTTACAAAATAGGGAATATTTTAACTACAAATTTGAGAAGGAATTATTTGACTTTTTTATAGGGCGTATCATTTAACCATATTTGACTTTTTTATCTAAGAAATTATTTTCTACTCGGTACAATTTGAGTACCAAATTTGAGTATTAAGATAAGCTTATTTTTATTTACACAAGCAAAACTGCATCGAATTGTCAAAAACTTAAAAATCACCACCACATTCACCAGAATCCTATCATAGAGACTGCCACTACCAAGAATTTGTGCAACAATATATGTCTCTTCTCCTAAAATGACCCCAATCTTTCCTACTCACGTTCCCTTTCCATTCTCAACATTGACCCGTAATATAGGGATGTGTTTCATATTTTTTTCAAGATTATACAGATTGCTGCACTCAATTAATTTGCTCAATTGGTAGTATACAGCTTTTTTTATAGGGTACAATTACAATTTGAGACATTTCTCAAAAGATCTATCTTAAGGATTAAGATACATTTCATAAATCTCCCCTATACCTTCCCTTTTTTCATTTTTTCATTTTTTATTTTTTTGGATGACGAGAGAACCCTCAGCTCCCTACATTCGGTGCACACCGGGTATACCTCAAAGTATACGGTATACGTGATAACAACGTGCAAACCACGTATACCGTCAACTACTATTTCATTATTTGGTTGTTTCTAAAGCAGTACGGAATATTTTTTTAACATTCCACTTGCATTTCATCTCATTTACGTAATTACCCCACTTAAGCCATTTGCAACATTATGTATGTGTTCTTATCGTTTATATTGTTAATTTCTTAAATCGTGAGGTATAATTTTTGTATTCTGAAAAGTATTACTATGAAATAGAGAGAGTAAGAATTAATGGTGTTAGTTATATAAAAAATTTAAAAAAAACACGGAATATATTACTTTTCTTTTAAATGGTCAATTCCACCGTGTTTATCTAATTATTTTATGTTTCAGTTACCTTAACTTTTCATTCTTTTCCCTTTCAATTTTTGTTCTCTTGCACAATTACTTTTCACTATTTTCTGCTTTTCATTATTTTACTTCATAGTACTATAAGATTTATAAAAAAAATCTAAGCTCACTCGATGAAAAACAGTAGGTCTTCCTTAAGACGGGTTAATTAACATTCCACTTGCATAGATGGGATAAACCTTTTTGCTAATGTCAATGCATAATGTTTTCGTGCTTATATAGTTATATGTGATACTTGGACCAGTGTTGAGGTTAAGATGGATTTTAAATGAAAATTTGTGATGGACAAAAACGTAAAAAAATACTTAT
This sequence comes from Silene noctiflora, assembly GCA_009801015.1. Lineage (NCBI taxonomy): Eukaryota > Viridiplantae > Streptophyta > Magnoliopsida > Caryophyllales > Caryophyllaceae > Silene > Silene noctiflora. The sequence continues at coordinate 51,535 of VHZZ01002991.1, read as the reverse complement.
AAATTTAAATATAATAATGAAAGAAAGGGGAGAGTACCATATTGGGACCACGATTGCCCCTTACTTGAGGTCCGTTCGGGGAAAGCATATTGGATAAATGTGTTTTCATTGAGAAGTTTATTTTAGTGTGGATAATATATGGACATATGATCATGCGGCTTATTAACATCCTTATTTTCTATGGAATATATAATACGGTATATCTTTTGAGAGACGGTCAATTTTCATATTATGCGGTTTATTTGATGATAATTATGATGATTACCTTATAAATTTATACAAAAGGTGGATTTAAACTAAACTATTTATACTTTTTCTGAATATATGGAGCTTTATTAGTTGCTGATATTTCATGCTTTACTTTTGTTTTTTTTGTTTTTCTTTTCCCGGAAATTTTATATCAAATAATCCAATTGTTAAATATATTTATGCGAAATTCAAACCTTTTGTTACAACTCAAAAGGACAACGGAATTAAATCAATGACGAGGGGTTGAGGTGCTTAATTTATTCAACAAGTCTCTCTTGAGACGAATATATCTGAAGGTTAAAACGAGTCAAATACTTTGGATAAGACAAGAAAATTGCCTAGTGAATAACAAGATGTTGGTCCTATCTATACAAGTGGGTTAGTATTTGACCTCTCTTCAGCTTAAGACGAATACTTCCGTTTTAAATGAGAATTTGTGAAATTTATTCCATGGAAGTAGTTGGGTTGTAGATGGGTTAGAGCCTTAAAGGTCAGCGTCATTATCTTGATTGAGATGCTTTATCGGATGGATGGTGCCAAAGATCTGCCTTGTGTTTTTTTAGATTATGGCATGTTGCACAAGTCCATTCTTATAACCGAGATAAATTTCTCAACTTTTGCTATACTGTGACTCAGAGACCAAAAAATCATGGAAACCAGATTCCAATACATAGCTTATTTGAAGTCCTGATTCCTATGAACTTATATGAACATTTACCAGATTCCAATACATAGCTTATTTGAAGTCCTGATTCCTATGAACTTATATGAACATTTACCCAAAAATAACAAATATAGAAATTCATGACTACTAGAACATTAAAGTTAACACAGTATTTTGTACTCTAGTAACTCCCAGTACTACTTTTAGGACAGCCAAATGGGTCATTTGGTTCAGTTTCGGATAAGGTTAAATGGATTGCTGTCATTCGGGTTACCTTAATTTTGATTTTGGTTTGATTCCGTACAGTTTGTGTTATTTCGGATTAGGTGATCTAGTCGGGTCAATATTAGATTAGGTTAGTTTTGTGTCCTAAAATTACTTGCGTGCCATTTAATTGGCTGAACTGTTTAAGGGATTATTCCTAAATAATTTAAGGGATTATTCCTAAATAATTTAAGGGATTATTCCATTTAATCGGTTCAATTATAGTTGGTTTAGATGTATTTAGGTTAGGGTAAGTAGAATCCGATTCGATTTGGATTGAAACTGTTTTCGACTACACTTCAGGTTATTCATTATGGGGTTTTCGACTGGATATGGATTACCGATTTTTCAGATTTGTTTTATTTTCACAACTTTACTCTTTGTTAGCATTTTTGAACTTTTTAATTTTAGTAATTTCTACTAATTCTACTTTCCCTTTTGGATTGACCATTTCCTGCTGTGATGAGGCACACGAGCATTACAACGTAAAGAGTACAAGGATTGACATCTTATGGAATGTTGCCTTTAATTTTCAGTAATTTATATTGTTTTCGTTCACTTTGAACATAAAACTACCCTCTGAAAACTTGAGAATGATATGCAGAGTATAGAAGTAGAAAAGGGGTAGTGCAATGTTGGGTGGCTTGCAGTTTAGACTGTTCTTGCAAATCATTGATCTGTTTATGCCTCTTCCCTGTTTCTCAGGAAACTCCCAGGTACAAGAGCCTAATAAAAGAGCACATTGATCTGGGAATAATTCAGAAACGCATGGAAAAAGGTCAATATACAGAATGTAAGACAATGTTCTACCGTGACCTTATGCTCCTGGCAAACAACGCCATTATTTTCTTCTCAAAAAGGTCCTCTGAGCATAAATTTGCAACTGAACTCCGGCAACTGATTACGCACCATTTCCAAACTCATTTGAACTCCAAAACTTGTCGGACTTCGATATCGACCCCACCGGTTGCCCTTTCTATGCCCCCTAAACCCGAGGTTAATCTCCCCGATCATACTGATCTCAAGCCCAAACTAGCCATAACAGGCCCGGTAATTGCCTCTAGAAAACGTAGCTCCATTGTTGGAAAATTGTCATCATCAGAAGCTGATAAGAAACAAGGCGGAGTGTTGAAGAAAGAAGGTGAGAAGTCATCGTCGACTTCATTTGATGCCGTGACAAAGAAGCGAACTCGAGATCAAGGTTTCGGGCAGAGAAACCAAACAAGCAAGAATCTCAGCAGCAGCAGTAACATGAGCAGCCGTCCGAGTCCAACCCAAAAACCGAGCCCCCGAACTGTTCTGAGCAAAGGTGAAACCTCTGAGTCTAAGAAAGAGATAAAGAAGCCAAGTGTAGGGAACTCATCGAGTAAATCGAAACAAGGATCTCGACCGGGTAAAGATTTGTTGTTAGATGTGTTAGATAGTGCTGTGAAGAGAAAGATCATTGGTAACGGAGGAAACACTAGTAATAGTGTTAGGAGTGAGAGACATAAAGATCAGGGTCGTGGTTCACATAATAGCTTAAATAAGAAATCGGAAAAGGGAATAGAGGACAGGGAAAGTCCGAGGAATGGACGGCCGCCTAAAAAGGTTGCTGCCATCCCAGTGGCCGGAAGACGAGGTCGGGATGGTGGCAGAGATTTAGATGCACATTCAAAGAAGCGCCAAAGACGATAGATGATAAAGTGGGGTGGAGAAGGGCTACTTCGTCTATGATTGTTGTTGGAGAATTTGAATTGTTTTGTGGCAATGATTGGGCTAATAGCTACAATGGAGGTTTACTACCAAAATTTAGTCGGGCTCAACGTCGTTCTGTTTTGTGGCATGTCTATGCCTGAAGCCACTTGCCATATTTTATAGCGTCGTGCTTGGGTGAAGTGGTCCTTGTATTTTTTTTTTTTTTTTTTTTTGGCTTAAGAGAAGTCCTAAGGACACATTCAGTGTTCGACTTGGCGGACTTGGAACTTGGTCATGAGAACTCTCAACGATGCAAATTAAACTAGTTGTCTTCTGCTCTTACATGAATTTAATTCAATCAAATATGTCATTCTTTCATTTAAACAGTTATTCCAGATAATTTTATTGATAAATATGTTTGAATTAATGGGTTTTACCCATGGTAGTGAGAGGGATTATGATGTATACAACCATTTTGAGTTAAACGCGTAAAACCGAATGAACATACACAGAAATTATCATGAAATTCTATACGTCTGTTCATCTGCAACTGGAAAGACTATTTGATGTTCATATCCAATGAAGTCCAAATTGCGGTTTTCCGAGCGAGCGACATTAGTGACGACACCCGGTCCAGAACTCCAGATGGAGTGCTGGTTTTTCTTTGTTGCACTGGTTTTTCTTTGTTGCAGGGAATAGTTGTTTTTCGTCAGGAAGGATATTACTAGAGCCGTGTAAGAAGTAGGGACGCTTCTCCAAACTGGCATTCCCGTGTCCGACACCGACACCCAAGGAACATGCGTTAAAATGTTTCGCACAACTATAAACCCGTGCCTGATTTTCTTCATTTAGTTGGACGCGTAGCAGACACTTGTCCATGGTATTTTGATACGTCTCAGATACGTGCCCATGGTATTCGGATACGTTTTAGACCCGCATTCAAACGAAATCAAGTTGAATTTAAGACGACTGGTAAGTGTTGTTTTGTGGTGGAGTTTGGTGGGGAAAGGAGTTGAATTGGGGGTAAATGATGTTCTTTAGAAGAGGAATGAGATGTTAAAGGAGATTGATTGAACTTGGGTGGAAAATGAGAATGACTTATATTTAATGTCAGGTTTAACCTTCACTTTGATTTATGTTTTCAATATTCAATCTTGACTTTGATTTTAGTTGTCAATCAATTATTCCATTTCATTCCTACCTTAGTACCACATTTATTGTAATAAAACTACTATTTTCTAAATATATAATATTATTATTAGATATGTGATGTTATGAGCACACGAAATATGGATAAATAAATAACTAATTATTAATCAGGGTAAATTGATAACTCAATTTTTCATAACTTATACATAACTTATACTTCCTCCATTCAACTCCACTCTACCATATTGCTTTTTGCACTAATATTAAGGTATGAATAAAGAACTCATTAAAGTATAAAAGGAGAAGACTTTGTTGGTTTATTAACTCAGAAATTGTGGGGCATTAGACACCCAATTAAGGACTAAACTTCCCATCAAAATTTTCATTCAATACTTTAAAAAGCCCACCAAATAGGCACTGTTAATTTTCCCCCCCAATTTACATCAAATCAAAGCACTAATATTACAGTCCTCCATGCAGTTTACAGTCCCTATAAACCTATTATAATTACATTAATCCTCACCATAAAATTACATCACTCATTCACTAAGAAACCAAAAAAAAAAAAAGTTCTGGAGTAAGAATCTGAACTTATTACATTAATTCTCACCATAAAATTACATCACTCATTCACTAAGAAACCGAAAAAAAAAAAAAGTTTAAGAAAACCTTTACAAAAACAGAACTGAAAGTTAACAGTCCAAAAAAAAACAAATTACAGCAGCTTTTCTACATCAGATTACAGAAACTACAATACATTACATCACCAAAAATGGTGTTCAAGTGTATGACAGAGGAAATGAGAGCTGAGGTTGCCATCTACTTGCTTCAAAAGTCGAATGATGGGAAACTTTCTCATGGAGCAATCAAACAAGCAGCATTACGATTTAGTGTTAAGGATAGAAGTATAAGCAACATATGGAAACTTGCAAAAAGGCCAAGATCATTAGGAGAAAAACTAGATGTCAAAAGTGGAAGAATAAGCAACAAAAATAGGAAAAGAATCCTACCAAACATTGAGCATATCAAATCCTTGGATGTATCTCTCCGAGATACCATTGTGAG
>VHZZ01002988.1:82717-93917 GCA_009801015.1 Silene noctiflora | reverse complement strand
TTGGCGTTTTGATGGTCCCTCGCTGGCCTTCGCCTTTCGTTTGCTCCTTGTGAACATCCTTGATTGCAAATAATCCCAAATATGATGACTTAAATCCTTGGAATGATGAACCTAGATAGAGCTTCTCCAAATCTCGGATTTTTGGTGACGTAGATTTTGAAAAGATGCTCTTGGTGATTATTCGGTATATGGTTGCTTGAAAATAGGGTTTTAGGGTTGTAGAATTGAAGTAGGATAGAATATTTGCTTGATTTTGGTTGGATTGGTGTTCCTTGATTGGGTTTTCTTTATGGGGTGTTTAGGTGGAAGATGAAGATATGTGTTTACGTGGTGATAAGGGATGGGATAAGAGGGGCTATGTGATAGATTATGTCGAGGGGCTGTCGGGCTTGCGCGGGCTGTAGGTATACTCGGGCGAGTTTCGGGCCAAAGTCCTCCTCTTCTTCCTTGAGCTCAGGCGAACTGCTCTTGGCTCGGGCGAGCTGCCACTTAGCTTGGGCGAGTTTTACACCAGGACTATTGCTCTTGCTTTCTTCTACTCAGCTCGTGCGAGCTGAGCGTAGGTCGTGCGACCTTGCCTCCTCGACCTTAAATAAGGCTTATTCTTACCTTGTGGATTGGTTTCTTCCTCCCATTTTGTTAAGCACTTGTAGAATATCCTCAAGAGTAGATAAGATCATCCCTCACTTCTCTCATGCACATTTTATATACATCTATTTCCTAAAAATGCAACTATACTACTATGAAGAGTAACATAAAGCTTTGGAAAGAAATATATTACACATGGTGGTTTGAGGTAGAACTCCATCAAACTAGATTAAAGTGTGAGCTTTGTTATAACTATCCATGTAACATGTCCTTAATAGTCGATCGAAATCTTGGAAATGCTCTTCAAATAGGCAGAGTATGATTTTAACCATCTCGAGATAAAGTAGTACCAACTTTGCATAAGAGATCGCCTTTGATGCATCCTTTATTGTTTCTTGGCTTTGTTACCGTAGCTTGTCGGTCCCTTCATAATAGTGCTCATGCATTTCTTGTTATCGGGAGGCTTCTATTCTCTCCCATCCTCTTCAAATGTGACGACGATGTTAGCTTCCGGATTCATCCCTCCTTTATCATAAGACGTATCGTATTCATGATAAGGGGATGACATAGTAATAGGAAATGTATATGTCATGTTTTCACAAGGAAGTCCATTCATGACTCCCTCCTTAAACTTATCCATCAGGAACCCCTTGGATGACACATTTGCCTCTTTGAAAAGCTTTCGAGATCGTCATAAATAAGCATAGGTTCCATGGTGGGTATCATGAGGTCTACATAGGGAGATTCTCCCCCTTCACCAAGCCACACGTAAAATTTCTCAAGGATGGGCCTCTCAAGCGGAGTAACCTTATGACTCCATTCTCCTTGTAGTTCCATCATTTCCTCGTCCCACGAACCGTTTCATGGGTCATGCTCATCATCACCGTCTTCTATTAGCATTTCATCATCACTATCCCTATAATAATCATGAATAGGGTTATCATTTCTCCTTATCAACTCGCTTGTTATTATTCCCACTTCTACTTCGAATGACACACCCTCACACTCACAAAGGTTAAGAGTATTTGGTTTACTCAACCTTGTATCTTCCTCATCGAGTATCACACTTTCATACTCGCAATAGCTCAAGAAACTTGTCTCCTTTGACTCATTATCCCTTGCCTCATGGGTGGCTCTTTTAAATTCCCTCTTAAAAATGTTGATCTCGGAGTTGATTGGTGAAGTGGTTACTAGCATGGTTCATCCTACTCTTCGAATGCTTCCTCATCATCACTTTCTTCGTTGAGTACCCCTTGAAAGGTTTACAAGTGGGTTAGTCGAGTTCCCAATTCTTCTCCATGTTGTACAAGTTCATCCAAAAACTTGTCCCTTGTCTTGATCTCCTTGTGCACTTGCTCAAAAAATTGTTGTTGTTTTTGAAGCATATGTAGTACCGAAGGTTGCATATATAGGCTTTGATTGTCTTCATCCCTTTGTTGGGTGTAAAATTCGTGAAATGGATGATTAAGGAAGGTGGGGTATTGCAAACTTCGTTGATGTGGATGAATGTTTGGCTTTGTCAAGACGGCTTTGGGGTATGGTATGGTTCTTCATCGTCGGTGCTTTGACAAAAATAGGCATAAGCTTGTTCCTCAAAGCTCTGATGCCCATTGAAGTTGTACCCAAAGGATCCATCTTGGTGAAACACTTCTCAAGTAAAACTTTTTGTTGTCATTTTGATAACGAATTCATGGCTCTAAGCATAAAAAATACACAAAGAAGGTGAGAACTACCTTGAGGAGTTGACTTCCCTAAGGTAAAGAAAGACAAAACTAAAAAGTAATAAATGATAACAATTCAACAATACACCGTCCCTGGCAACGACGCCATTTTGATGAGAGGCTAAGTCATCACGCCCTATCATACAATATTTTTACTCAACAAACCAGCAAGTAGTAAGTAGAGGTAGAATTCCAAAGGATGGGTTATCAAATGGTTATCAAATGCAAGTAGCTATGTCTTTGTGTCACAATTTGGGTTTGAGATGTAAACTAGAATATTACAACAAAAATGTAAACAATTGAAATAACAAAACATGCAATTAAAAGTAGAGATGTAAACAATTTATTAAAGGCACTAGGGTGTCATTGGATCAAAGGGTAATCATGGTATGATCATAATAATGAGTCGAACAAACAATTGTAGTTGTGTTGCGATCGAGTTCATTTATATCTTATAATCTCTAGAGAGATTTAGGTCTCGGAGTCGAGTTAATTTATAGCTCAGGGCACTTACAACGACTTTGTTCTCTTTATTCAACTATATGCATGGTCTAACAATCCTTGAGTTAATTTATGTCTTACAAGTCTTGTTAAAAAGATAAAGAATCAAGTTAGATTTTCAATCAAGCATTTTCTGAAATATAACATGTGCATAAGTTGAAAACACAACATACAATCATTCATATGAACTCATTAAGCATATATCTAACCCAAAATTACTCCCTTAATCCCCCACTTGTAACACCAGCAATTTTCGTTTATAGTCTCAAAAGTATTTTTATAATTTACTTAAAGCAAATTATATTTAAATCTTATTTTTGGGTAAAAATATATTTTTGAGTGTAATATTCATAAATATAATATTATCGTCCGTCTTGAGTGTATAGTATCCTTAAGACGTATATTAAGTCATTTCCGACTCAATTGGAGCTGTTTTGGGCCTAGACATGTTAATGGACCCATATAATATCATTTTGCCACTCAACCCTCACAAAACCCTCATAACATCTCCTTCTACCTCAAACTTTTCAGCATATACACATTACAAACATCCACCATTGTTGTCACCATTTTCCTTCAAGCTTAAAACCACCATAACTCACTCATTTCTTAACCAATTCAAGCGAAATTTGCACCATTCTTCTCCTCTTCTAATTCTCCTTCTTTGTAAGTAAGAAAGAAACCATATTTCTCTTCCCTTCCTTATTTTCGAAATCCCTATTTTCCCCATAAGGGCGAATTCTTCATTTATCCTTCTAATTCTTGTGTTTAGGTGAAGATTTGGAAGATCCGGAGGAAGGTGGCCATATTATTGAGGACCCTCTTGAAGACTAAGGAAGCAAAAGGTAACGGTGATAGTTTACTCGACATTACACTTGGTTTATGTGTTTAATTGTGTTAATTTTGGTGTTTATAAGTTAAAGTTGATAAATTTACATGTTTTAACATGTTTATTGGTTAATTAATGATCTATTGTGTTCATCTTATGTGATGGGTGAATAATTGGTTGGTTTACATGTTAGTGTTGCTAAATACACCATCTTTACCATGTTACTTGTTTATAGTCACTTGCCTCATGGAATTGTCAATATATGTAAACTATAGATCATGAAAATGGAGTATATTAGATGTTGGGTTGCCTTGCATACTGTTTTTACGTTCCATACGTGTTTTCCGTTTCATAAGCATGCTAGAAATCCATGTAGAAATCATGTCGTTGTAATGTTGGCCGATTTACGTGCACAGTGGCCCCAGCCGGTGGACCGGCCGCTGGTGGTTCACCCGGCCGGGGAGTTTCTGTATCAAATCTGTCATTTTTGAGGTGAAGTATATCCCATCCGGTGAGCCGGCAGCCAGTGCCACTGCCGGCTGGGAGTCTCTGCAAGTTTTTAATTGAATTTTTATGGAGCTGTTGTCCCAGCCGATCAACCGGCCGGGAGGTCCCATATATTGGTTTTGATAAAATTCTTGTTGAACCAGCCGGTAGGCCGGCAGCCGGTGCCACTGCCGGCTGGGAGCCTTCTGATCTTCTTTTGCAATTTTCTGATTGTGGCCTTGTGTCCAGCCGGTGGGCCGGCAGCCGGTTCCCTGGACCAGCTGGGAGCCCCTGTTTCTATATTTCTTTCCTTATTCACTCATATGTTTTATGAATGATGTATGCATGAATTGTTTACGCTTTATTCATATGAAATGTCTTATATTGTTCGTCTATGAGTCATCACATGTTGCCGTTTGTTGGAGTCGTATCCGTAGGGATTTGTCATATATCTACCTCTATGCTTGACTTCTACCTTAGATCTTCCGCCACTTTCGTAAGTTAAGCGATTGTGGTGCTCGAATTATGATTGTTGAGTCTTGGGTGCGTACAAGTGTACCGCATGTCGAATCGGATAGGGAGTTTACCTTCCGAGAGTTTGGATCCAGGTCTTAGGCTAGAACGTACCTAGCTAGTCGTCTTACCAAGGGTTGGGTTAATGTCTAAGTGTGGTTTAGAGTCTTGTATGGCGTTGTGTAGGGACAATCTTTACCTAGTATTGCATACTCGTGTTTGTATGTTGGTGTCTAGGACATGTTTTAAAGGTAACCTCTGAGCCGGACACTTGTATGGTTATGTTTGCTTTGATCCTATCGGACACTAAAGGTGAGATGCTAGCCTTTAGTTGTGATATGATTGTCGGGATTGATGTTCCCATCCGTATTTATGGTGAGATTCAAGCCATAAGTACGCATGTGACGTTAGTAGCCACGTCCCGTGCATTGTTTGCTAAAAGATTTCCAAAGTAATGGCCACGGTTTTCACTCACATGTACTATGTTGTTGTCCTCTTGATATCCATGTTATGTGACATCTATATTGGTTTATCATAGTGACTTTATATGTGATGTTTTGGTCGGATTATCATATATGAATGTTTCATATGCCTTTGATCCTTGTCGATTCCACATGCTTATCACATGTTATAGTTCATCTATCTTATCATATGCTTAAGTTGATCGTGACTATATTGTATACTTTATATGTTTAAAGTGCTTATTTATGTTCATTTCGATGTAATGTGGCTGGGAGAACCATGAGTTACTCCCCACTGACTGTGGCGTTCATGATTACATGAATGACAGGTTCGTGGATGCTTATTTTGGGTTGGAAGACGTGTGGGCTAGAGAGCATTGTACCTTGGACCCAGTCTTTAGTTTGCTAGACTTACCCGTCGTACTTTATTTTATTCGTGGGATATCTTTTCCCCAAACATTATTGTAGTAGTATTTCCACATTTTTACTTTTATTTCCGCTTGTTCGTATTTTGAACCCGCGCTTTGATTCAAACTCTCTTTATGTTTAAAAAGTTTTAAAAACCTTGTATTTTCCGCTGTGTTTCCAATTGTCTACGTTCCGTTTATAGCGGGGGTTCACACCACTAACCCTAGCTAGTGGACTACTCACACATCATCATGGTAAACATGTCATAAATGGTATCGATCATCTTAACAAGCATAAACATGATGATAAAATGATGAAGCAATTAACAAGATATTAAGTAAATGATTAAGTAAATAGTAAAAGGATTATACCAACTTAAGATGAACAAGTAAATCGAAGAACAATAGAAGAAAACTTTGATTAATGATGAACAATTGTCAATTCTTCAATCCAAAACCCACGAATTCTCCAATTACAAAATAGTTATAAGATTACTTGAGCAATAAGGAAAGGATTAAGATGCAATTAAACTAATCTAAGTTAATAGAGTCCATAAGAGTGTATCCTAATTCTCTAATTACATAAGCTATTTATACTAAGTACAAGTGTTAGGGTTAACTAAGGCCTTAAATGACGATTAGACCCCTTGAGGAAGTCCAAATACTTGCCAGAGCCAGAGCAACTCGTGGGAGTCCCTGCTTGCACAAAGATAACCCTGCTGCTAAACTCGCACGAGCTCTGTTGAGCTCGCACGACTTGGGCTCGACCTCGTACGAGCTGAGTTGAGCTCGCACGAGTTAGGCTGAGTTTTCTTTGGTTCTCGGCTTGGCTACCCCCTAGCTCATGGGGGTTCCTCTGGACTTGTGGGGGCTTCTCTACATTTCCCGTATACTTCTTCTACTTACTACGACCTTTAGCCTTGGTCTCCTCTTCGTTGCTTGGTCGTTGGATGTGATCAATTTAGCTCGGAAATGCTCTGATAAAGCAAGGTTAGCACTCTTCTCCTAGCAAAAGTACCAAAACCTCATAGAATAGCAAATAGGTGGCTAAAGATAAGAAACGACCCTAATACATACGTAAAAGCATGTAGAATGAGGCTAATTAGGGGACCAAATGTGCGTAAATATGAGTCACATCAAATATCTTAAAACTCTCTAATCATTATAATCAAACCCGCGCAAAACACGACTCCAGACCGGACATTCGGTCGAGTGTTAAACATACTCGACCATTTAACATACTCGACCGAGTACAGGCTACTCAACCAAGTGTTACACTAACTCGGTCGAGTTACCCCAAGTCAGTAGTCTGACTAAAACACTCAACAGACGCACTCGGTCGAGTGCAGCTTACTCGGCCGAGTACTCTATGACCAGAAATGAGTAGTATTACAGTTGTTAGAGTTTGTAGTGAATTATAAATTGTTAATGTGAAGACTCACTACAAGCCTATGTACAATATACAGATTATATGACACCACATGATATTTAAATAAGGTTAAAATATTTATACATTCCATGTTAAGTCCCTTTTCTAATGTCAGAAAAATTGATATATTATAATCTATAATTGTAAATATGTTTTTTTAAATAACATGTAATATAGTCGCCCCGTGAATTTCACGGGTTTAATACTAGTTATATAAATGGAAAATGATAACAACATACCCCGGGGATATTTGTTACGTTAAAAATAAAGGAAATTAAATACTGAAAATACTCATCTAATCCCTTAGAAAAAGGGCGTAGTTATCCACCCTTAGGGTATGTTTGGATTGAGGGGTTTGGAGGGAAAAGAAAGGGAGGGAGAGTAGGGGATATAAAATCTCTTGTTTGGATAGCAAATAAGGGGTGGAAGGAAATGGAGGGGGAGAGATTTGGAGGGATCTATTTTCCCTCCTCTAAGGCAAATCAAAATCTCTTCACAAGAGGCAAGATTTGGAAGGAAATTGTATTCAAACACCCAAATCCCATTAGCCCTCCCCTTCCCTTACCTCCCTTTCTCTTCCCTCGTTCTCCCTCCCCTCCCTTTCCCTCCACTTTTTCTATCCAAACACACCCATGATCTCTCTTCAAGACTCCACCCTTGATATCATCTTCTAATAACAACATTGAGTTTGGTGCAACCATCACCTTCCATCAATACCACCATCTTAAAGCATATATTATAGGCGCGGTGATCAACGCTAACCATTACCTCCGACGTCGTCCTCCCTCCCCAACCACAACTACAACCCTCTTTTAACCTCATTCTCGAAAAGGGTTCACCATTTCCCTCATAAGGTGTCTATTGATTTGGATCAGACGGCAGAGGCAACATAGTCCCCTGGAAAAGGGCGTGACTTCATTTAATGGGTGATTTGGGTGGTCGAGTATGAGGGAGTGCGGTGGTGGTTTTGGTGGAGTAGACGGGGGTGGAAGGTGGAATGTTGTGACAATGGTGATTAGTGGTGAATGATTGTAATGGTGATAGGGTGATTGAGGATAATGACGTGGTGTATGAGATTTTCTTAGCCGAGAGATTTGCGAGAGATGGATAAAATAAGGGTACTATTATCGCCCTACATACATGGGTCCATTGACGTAAAAAAATGACGGGTTTGTGCGTGAGTGGGGAAGGACGAATTGGTTTTCGGGCTTCCGCTATAAGGCGCTAAAAGTCTAGTGCGTCAGTATGGTCCGATGAGGGTGGGTTTGTCGGAGGAGCTGGCCTGAGGGGCGAAGGGTGAATGAGGGATTTTGATCGTGGTTGAACGCAAACGGGGATGAAATAGTTGATACGACGAGGGGAAGGGGATAGCGGTGTGACATGACGGCCTAACGACGGTGATATGGCTGTGGGGTTTATGGTGGTGGTTGAACGTGGTGGTGGGTTGGAGTTGGGAATATTGTACTAGGTAGACCACTTTTTATGTTTTTTTCCTTTTTTTTCCCTTTTTTTGGTAAATGTAGTACACTAGTTTTCATCATAGGGTATGTAATGGAAAATAATTGGTTAAAAATTCTATGATGAGTAAAAAATATATGCGGAAATAAACTACGTAAAATAATAAGAGTAAGTCAGTTTCTTCATTTTAAGACTCTATTGATGTCTGAGTATTAGTCTTATCAACTGTCCCAAGGGCCAAGGGCATTCGTTATCAATATCCTATATAAAATTATATAAAAAAATGTAATCAACAATTTTTAATTTATAACATATAAAAATAATGAAAATTTTCCATGGTTCCCTATTAATTTTGTCAGATCTCCCATAATATCTCTGCTTTTAAGAATTTGCCTATGGTACCCTTGAGCTTTCATTTTTGTGTCTATAGTACACCTAAATGAACATCCGTGAAAGAAAAGTTAAATTTGATTGCGTGGCAATAAATTAAGAAATTAAAAATTATTACTCCCTCTTATTCTACATAACTGTCCCAGTGTCCATTTCCGTCTAATCACAATAATGTCCCATTGTCCGTTTTTGGTAATGTTTTTTCTTATGAAATGACTATACTACCCTAGTACTTTTCACTTATTACCACCCAACCCACCCTTAACCTATCCGATTAGTACTTTAACCCAGCCCACTAATCTATTTATTTACTAAACCAACCCAGCCCAATCCTATTAGCCCTAATCCCTCGCGCCCTTTTATTTTCGTCCCCTTCCCCTCAAAACCATAGCTTTCTCTCATCCGCCTCTCATTTCCTCTCTTTATCTCTCTTCCGCCATTCTTCCCTCTTCTAATCTTCATCAAACACTTCATCTCCTCTTCTAATATTCAGCAAACACTTCATTTTATTCATAACCTTCCTCATCGCCTTTGATTAATTTCAAAATTAATGAAAAAATTTGAAATTTTTTCTTCTGATATTGATCTTCGTGATATGGAGAAGAGCGATGCGCGTCCCGTCGTTAAGGCCCATCAAAAAATATTTATACTCTAACTAACTAGCAAGTAGAAAGTAGAGGTCGATCCCAAGGGATGGTTTGTCAAACTATGATCAAATGCAAACTAGTCAAGTCTCAGTGTCACAAATTTGGGTTGAGTTGGAAATTATACTACTACAACGACAATGTAAATTAACGCAATAACAAAGCATGCGAATAAAAGTGGAGATGTAAACAATTGATTAAAGATACTAGGGTGTTGTGGGTTCATAAGAGAAACATGGTATGATCTTAGTAATAAATCCGGTAAATGATTGTAGTTAAGCTAGGATCGAGCTCGTTTATATCATACAATCCTTAGGAAGATCTAGGTCTCGAAGTCGAGTTGATTTATAGCTTACAACCCCTACAATGACTTCGTTCTACCTATTCAACAAATGCATGGTCTAACAATACTCGAGTTGGTTTATATCTTACAAGTTTGGTTAAGGAGATAGAGAATCATGCTAAGTTGTCAATCAAGCGTTTCATCTAACATAACATGTGCATAAGTTGAAGAATATAACAAACAATCATTCATATGAGCTCATCATATATAGATCTATCCCATGATTACTCCCCTACTCCCCTACTAACTATAGCTAAAGAACTACTCACACATCATAGTGGTAAACATGCAAAAGAGGGTGTCAAACATCTTAGCAAGTATAAACATGATGATGATGAACTAAATAACAAAGAAAGTAAATAAATGATTAAGCAAAGAGTAAAAGATTATGCCGATTTAAGATGAATAAGAGAATGGAAGAACAATAGAAAAAAGCTTTGATTAATGATGGGGAGTTGTCAATTCCCCAATCTAAAACCCAAGAATTCTTCAATTACAAACTAGATCTTGAATTGCTTGAATAACAAGGAAAGGATTAAAATGTAATTAAGCTAATCTAAACTAGGAGATGGAGTAGTAATCCTATCTAAAGCTTCTTGCCCTTTTTCTCTAATTACATAGGCTATTTATATTAAGTACAAAATTAGGGTTAACTAAGGGCTTAAATGACGATTAGACCCCTTAAATTAGTCCAAGGAGGAGCTAGAGTCAGTAGGACTCGTGGGAGTCCTTGTTATGATCCAAGGAAGCATCCTGCTGGGGGACTCGTGCGAGTCCTGGGAGGGACTCGCACGAATTGGCTTCAGACTTGCACGAGTCTGGGAGGACTCGCGCGAGTTGTCCTTCAGTGTCAGCTCATTTGGCTTGTTGTCCCAAGACTCATGGTAACTCCTCAGGGCTCATGGGAGTTCCTCATCATTGCCCGAATATTTCACATAACTACTACGGCCTTTAGTTTTGATCCCTCCTTCTTGCTTGGTCGTTGAATGCGATCCATTTAGCTTCCGAATTGCTCCATGAATACAAGGTCGGTACTCCTCTCCTACCAAGAGCACCAAAACCACATAGATTTAAAAATAGGTAACTAAAGATAATAACAGACCCTAATACATGCATAAAAGCGTAAGGAACGAGGCTAGTTAGAGGACTAAATGTACGTATAAACAAGTCACATCAAAGAGATATGAAGATTTTGATATGGGCGAGGGTGAGATGGTGATGAAAGAAGATGAAGTTGATGTTAGATCGTTTAATATTGTTGCATGTTGCTCAAATATTGCTCCTGTAAAAATCGTGGATGTGATACTTCGGAATTCCCTACCTTAGTAACTCGATCGAGTAGGGCTTACTCGATCGAGTAGGTGAGTGTCGGTGGAAATCGAGTCCTAAAGTAAGGTAATCGATCGAGTACATAAGGTACTCGATCGAGT
>VHZZ01002988.1:47578-73553 GCA_009801015.1 Silene noctiflora | reverse complement strand
TCGTCTCGGGAAACCGAGGCGCGTGACGCTCCCCATGCCCGAGGAGGCCCTGGCCAGGCGCCTTAGAGTGTGGGGGTGTTACAGTGGATGAGGAGAGGGAGAGGAGAATGATGGTTAATACGAAGAAAGAAGATTCTGAGAGGAAGGTTGAGAGGTGGTTAGCCAGACATCAATCTCTAGAGAACAGAAAAAGGTTTATGGAAGATATATGTCGATAATAGCCTGAGTTTGGGGTTTTATTGAAGTATGAGATTGAGGAGAGTGAAAGGGAGAAGAGATTTGATGTTGCATGTTACTCTGATGTTGTTTCTAATTCAGATGATGAATTAGATCTGGTGGCCATACGAAAAAGTCCAGTTATTAC
Source organism: Silene noctiflora (assembly GCA_009801015.1). NCBI lineage: Eukaryota > Viridiplantae > Streptophyta > Magnoliopsida > Caryophyllales > Caryophyllaceae > Silene > Silene noctiflora. The sequence goes on along the minus strand of VHZZ01002988.1, from coordinate 73,189 downwards.
AAGATGGTTTATGGGGGAGCTTTCTAATTATTGGCCTGGTTTTGGTCTTATGGACGAAGATGAATCGTAAGGGAGGTTGATTTCTTGTTCCTTTACTTTAATTAATTTTAATATTTTTTTTTTGTCTTTATGATGGACTGGTGATGATATAGCTGCTGGTGATTTTATTTTTGTTCCATCTAATTTAATCTACCCATTGATCTCTAATGTTGAGGGTAGTTGATTGCCTACAATGTTGTTGTTCATATTCAATGCCACCACCATTTGTAGTGATGAGACTGTGTATGTACAACAATGTTGAGGAGTGTTGTTTACTAAAGCTAATTGTACTCAATTGCTCATGTCTGAAGTTAATATCCTTAGTGCCAAAAACTGAATAGTACAAAAGAGTTGCAAATTTCTACATCAAAAGCTAATACAGACTCTACAAAATGCTTCTGTGTGACCTTCTTGATTGTTTGCTCTCCTTGCTTCTTACATTATTTGCGAAAATGTTGACATTAATAAGATATCCAGTCTTTGATAAGCTTTAACTGTTCAAAATGTTTCATAATGATGATGTGTAACACCCCCATCTACCAAAAAGCCTTAACAAGACCTTCCCCAACAAATAAGGTCGTTACCATCTCGGTTACCCGAGGTAAAGTAATAATCAAACGTCAATAATAGAACAATTTAAGTTGTTACAAGTCATTAAACTAAAAGAAAMGATACAACTCAAGACACAACCAACTACGTGAACTATCTGTCGTGACTCGTGGTGAACTCGTCCCTCCAAAGAACCCAGCTAAGATCCAGAAGCAACCTGCTAAGACTGATTGCTCACCATAAAGGATCACGGTAGACACAACATAAAATAAACACAAAGAACACCACACACAGTCAGTATCTGTATAACCACACACGCATAAAACAATAAACATACAGCCACACCGTCACGTCTCCACACCTTGACTACACACTAAGATGTGTAGTCCTGCCAGAGAACCCCTCACATCGGATACTCCACACCGCCAGTGGGGGGACCGCAGCCGTACCCACCAAATCCCCGCTCATCTTTCCGAGCGAAAACCCATGTTCATTAATGTGCACATCCCCTTCTGTGGCGGGTTCCACAGAGGGCGAATCAAGGGCGTGAAGTCACTCCTGCAAGTGACTCCACTCGGCCGAGGGCGCGCCTCACAACAATAGACAACACATTCAATAATTAAGCATCAACAATAGTAATACCAATACTGACCAACTAACAACTCATACTCAAAAATCAGCCAAAAATCATCTTACAGCCATATATACAATACTGAGTAGGGAAACCCTACCTTAGAAATCCGAAGCAACACCTCATACAACCGCAAGGCGACAATCAATCAGCATACCCACCTATACAATTTGTACGATAATCTATTACTGCCACTACAACCATAACCAAACTAAGGAAGACGATGATGATGATGACAACATACCTATACAAAGTATTCCAGCGGCGTGACGCTACCCGACACATGCTCCCATCCCCATGGTAACTCAACTCCCTTAGGCTTCCATCAGGGTGAACTTAGGTGAAGGTATAGAGAGGCGGCGACATCTAGGTTTAGGAGAAAAGAAAATGAAATGATTCGGATTACACGATATCGCAATATATATTTTATCGCTGGACTCCAGTTACTCGATCGAGTAACCAACTTACTCGATCGAGTGGCTTCTACTCGATCGAGTGACTACGCTACTCGATCGAGTGGCCTCCGCTAGATCGAGTCTTCAAACTCAGCGGGTACTAACACGAAGGATTAATCTCTGAGGACTAACAGTGGCCCAAAACATGCATCTATGGTCAGTCAAAGACGATCAAAGGTCCCTAACAAGGCGGGTATTACATGATGTTTATATCAGCTTCTTCAGTAATGCTACCAATAGGGGGATTTTCCCATGTTGAGTCATTACTACCTCCACCTGCTTCAGTAGTGGTGCCAACAGGTTCAATGTCCCCTGTTGGTTCATTACTGGTGCCACTGCTACTTGCTATAATTTATGCATTCTCTGTTAATCTGCTAAGTGAATTCACTAATTCACTTATAGTGCTTGGATCACCAACATTCTGTACATATTGTATGCATTTTTTCACTAAATCAATGTTAGCATTGAGATATTCAGGCAGTAAACCAGCTGCAGCTAGTTTTGATTTATGCATATGCGGTACAGGGTAATCTATGCCACCTTTTTTTAATTATTATTATTTCAAGAATACATGCATGCAATGTTATCCAGACATACTTGAGTTTAAGAACATCTTGTTCTTCATACGCAGTGATTGTGTTATGAATAAGTTCATCCAACTTGATTGCCTTTTTTTTTGTTGGAGAGATTGGATTGACCTAAAAAACCCCAAATCTAAGACATTTAAGTTTGGTGAATTGGTTGTTTGATAAGACAATTCAATCTGTCATCCATCTATTGTTTCTACCTTTTTGAAATCAGGATCATCATTGATAAAATGTGGACGTGTAATACTCGTGATTTGTGGCACTGGACACTCGATAGAGTACAGGGTACTCGACCTAGTGCCCGTGTGGGTTGGTCTGTCAGAGTTCTGGGGTCCGGGGATTCGGACGAGTGCGGAGCACTCGGTCGAGTTAGGTGTACTCGGTCGAGTGTCGTGGACTCGGTCGAGTGTCTTATACTCGACCAAGTGTTCGGTTCGTGTCGGCTTTTTGCGGGAATTGTATATATATTAGAACGAGAAGCAGTAAATCGTTTATTCACTTTTAAAACAAAAACCTAAACATCGATAACTGTTCCTCCTTCTAAACCTTCAAACAGCGGCGCGTCTTTGTCAATTTTTGGGGTTTCGCATATCTTAATATCGTAATCGTCGGGGTAAGTATTTGATTTAGTCTTTTGGCCTATCGTATGTAACCCTAATTTCTGATTTTGGGGTTTTTGGGGATTTGTGTCTTATTTGATGTAATTGCTTCGTTATAGGAGGAGACTTTGTAAAGGAAGCATTCTGATCTACTGCTTGTTTCCGGATTTGCTTGTTGAGGTAGGGTTTCCCTACTCAGTTGATTGTAGAACTGTATATTGTATTAATGTGGCGATCTTGTAATGTGTACTGTGATATGATTATATGATTGTGACGATGTTGTGATGGCGTTGTTGGTGGTGGATGTTGGTGTTGGGTATGATTGAGATGTGATTGATATTGTGAGCCATTGTGAGAGGTGGTCTTACCCCGATTGTTCGCCTCCTGCATTCTCTCAGCGCAGGAGGGATGTGCACATTAAGGGACTTGGGTTATTGTGGGTGGTTAAGTGGTGTGGCTGCGGTCCCCACTGGCAGGGCTACACACTTCGGTGTGTAGTCGGCTACTTGATGTGTGGTGATGTGTGGTGATAATGGTGGTGGTGATGTGTGGCAGTTTGTTCTGATTTGTTTACATTGTTTACTTTATATAGTTGTTCAGTTGACTGACCCCGTTATTGTTTTCAAAACTGTGGTGATCCATTCGGGGATGTTGAGCAGTTGGCTTAGCAGGTATTGATGATGCTGGTTGTTGGCTATGCGGCGGGGTTAACAGGGTGGAGTCTTCACGAGTTTTGTCTTTAGCTACCGCAGACTTTGTTTAGTTATCACATTTCTTTTTGGTTTGGATTTGTACTCCGTTTTATGGAGGATTTTTTAATCACTTTAAACTATATTTATTTAATGTTTCATTATGGTTTCCATGATGTTCACTGCCTCGAGAAACCGAGATGGTAGCATCCTTATATTCGGAGGCAGTCATTGGTAAGGTGCCTCGGAGTATGGGGGTGTTACAGGACGAGCATTATCTTGTTGAATAATTATGTGTTTACTCTCATTAGAAGTCCATTTAGCCTTTATAGATGACAACACACAGTTTATAACCATCTCTTTTGTTACTTACTTGTTTATAGAGTCAACACATTTGGTTTCTAATGTTCCTGCAACTCTGTTTTTTGAGTTTCTTTGTGCTAGTACTTGGATAACAAATGGCCAAATACCTATCTTTCCATCAAAAATAAGTTCACCATATGACCCATACTTTGGTCTTCCTACAGCACACATGAACATTACCTATTCTATGAAACTCTTAGACTATACACACCTATGAGGTTCTGTTTCACCATTACCCAAGTAAAACCTTGTAGAAGGTTTAGTTTTAAAAAACCATTTCTCATCCATGTGAATGATATTGTTTTAATCTTTGAAAACCACTTGTTTAGTTAATTCATGATATTATAAATGTCCTAGGCTGAAAATTAATCTAGCAAATTGGTTTTTATCAGTCAAACTTGGTTTGAGTGCATTTGTGTGTAACTTGATTTGCTTTGACATCACCCATCTTGAAATTGTTGACTGACTTACCCCTAAGTTTCAAGCAAGTGAGTGTTGTGTTGTCCTTTTGAATAGATCAATTGACTTGAGCTTGTTCTCATCTAACACCACCTTCCCCACTTTCTCGCTACCTTTCTTTTTGCTGTTGACATTCACTGGTATGGATGTATTTCTCTATGTCTGTGCTGCCTTCCATAACCTAGTTATTTTTTTCCTGTCCACTGAGTACCTTGCTGCCAGTTCATTGATAATACCATACCTTGGTTTTCCATTAGTGTTGTTTTCCAATAGTGTTTCATTAATTTTTTATCTTTCTAAGTTTGCGAGATTCTTCATTGAATGTTTCTGATTTTTTTTTGTTTGAAAGGTGTTTTTTGGACTGAAACTTATCAATGAATCCTAATAAACACACCTTCTATTAATAGCACAAAGAACTTTGCACTCTTTTGAAAATTTGGTTTTGGCGCAATAATGAAACTTGTTTGTATTTTGGCTCCATGTTTGAATTTTGGTGTCAAATTTCAATTTTGGTGAGATGGATATGTAACATTTGGACTGTCAATTTGGGTTAACTTGCTTATGAGACAACTCAAATGGGTCAATCAAGATAAGATGAAGGAAGTCGAAGGTTAATCTGAAGTTCATCCTTCTGTTTTGATCTTCAGTGTGCTTGTACAGTTTCTGAAATTTAATCTGATCTCTAAGTTTTTGTGTAATTTAATGTCAATTTAGAGTTTAATGTAATTTTATTTTAAGTTAATATTATTTTATTATGTAATTTAATTACAATTTAGAATGTGTAATAATTTTACTTCATGTAATTTTATTTTTATGAAAAGCGTCTGTGTATCGAAACCGTCTTATGAAAAAACATAGCATCAGCTATGTGTTTATGAATATGGAGGGAAACGAAATTGGTGTGTAAAAAAGGAGGGAGTAATTAGCCTCTTCATTAACTAATTATCAATCTAAATCATAACACCCTTTCTCCAATCTTCTTACCCTCAAACAATATTTTACATTATTTAACTCATTTTCTTAAATCTTGTGCTATTTGAACAATGGGACAATTATGTAGAATATGAGGGAGTATTAAATATGAAATAAAAATAAAAATTTAAACATTTCCTATGGTACCCCTGTACTTTATACATTTTCCCATATATCCCAAAATCCTTTATACTCCTAAAATGCCTAAACACACCCACAGTAGCTTAGGAATAGTTGCATCCCTTAGAAATAGTGCCTTTTTAATCTGAGCCACACACTTTTTCCATGAGTAGATCCCAACCATTCATTTTATTATACTTTATTATGAACTCATCCTGACCATTGCTTTTCATTACCTACTAATCCAGACCGCACAATTGTCTTTATTCTACTTCCATCTCATTTTGCATTTCACTGTCCACCTCATGTCTTTATTCTACTTCCATTTCATTTTGTATTTAACTTTCCACCTCATTTTGTACTCATTTTACTGCGAACATGGTTAAAGTTGTTTACAAACTACACAAATCAATTGAAGAGGAGTTGACAACAAACAAAAAAGGAGGGCGTGAATGTAACTGACCTGAAGCTGAAAAGGAAAATCCTGGTCACTATTTCCAGAAATTGATGGAGTTGTTGATCCCTGGGTAGGTTTTATAGAGGTTTTATCCATGTTATCCTGCTAATTTTAGTAATTCAATTAATCTATAATGTATTGTAGGGTTAATTTCAAGATCATCATCTTTTCTATTAAAGTTTTTATTTTATTTTTATTGTTGTGTTGTTGTATCTTAATTAGTTAAGACGGTCTTAAGTTAAGATGATACTCACAACCGATTTATTTAAAGCCAAAATGAAATGCGGTTGTATGAGGTCTTAACTTAAATAAAGGACGGTTTCAAGCAAGACCTACTGATGTATGAATGTAATGTTGGCAAATGCGTGCTTTCTTTTTTGCACAGTTGAGAATTTTTGCTATTAAGATCTTTATTTGGGTTTATTTTGAAGCAATAATAATGGGTTTTGGGTTTTAATTGTTATGGTTGTTTGATTAATTTATTGTTGTTATCTGAACTGATTAAGATCTTTGGAATGATTTTGCTGTTGAAGTTTGCTTTGGATTGCTTGACTGTCCTTGCATTTTTACTGCTCTATTGTACTCCCTCCGTTCCAATCATTTGTTATTCTTTGTGAAGGTATTTTAAATTTTTAATCAAAGGTAAACAAATAATTGGGACCGAGTGAGTAGTTTGCATAATTCGAGGTAATTTTAGACCCACATTGTCAGTAGTTTATAAGTTTGAGCCATTTTGTAATTCAAATGAACCATTGTAGAAATGGGTATGATTGAATGATTTCATTTGAGGCTTTTTTTTTCGAAACGTTGAATCGCTACTCATCTATTATAGATGGGCTTCATGTGAGGAATTTTGACAAAAAGGTTTTTGGCAATTTGATCGAAAGATTACATTTTTCATTTCTTATTGGAGGAACTGAGGATTTAAGGGCTATGTGGTCTTTGATTCATTATTTGTTCAATTCGAAAGTTATAGTAAGCATGCTATATATACACGAAATTGGTCACTTGCTTGACTTATTAGCCCGAGGTTTGTCATTGACATACATCACATATATCAGAATCAACAAGCAGGAATCGAAGCCCCAAGTCAGGTCAAAGAGACAAATGCCCATTGATCGACATGAACAGAGAGAGATCGGTGGTAAATGTGGCGGCGCGGGTGAGGCAGAACCGGTCAACTCAACCGTGTCCATCGATTTTTCATTTCTGAGGTATGATCAACCTGGTTCTGTTGAATTTAAAGTGGTTCTATTTTAATTCTAGGGTTTTTGTTTGAGTCTTACCTATTTTCAATGACTGATTCTGGGGGTTTTTGTAAGGTGATTAATTCAATTTTAGGGTTCCCTAATTTGGGTGACTGATTTTGGGGTTTTTTAGGGAGTAACTTTAACAACTTTATTATTGATGTGAAATTTGATCAGGGTTTTATTCAATTTTAAAGTTCCCTGTTTTCAAAGTTGATCAGGGCTACTCAGTCCTCTTTAATTGTCATCTCAAAAGCTTCCTCAAATTGATCGTGTCTACATTGGGTTAGCGTTTTTTATTTTAAGCTAATGTTATTTCAATAAGTAATTCAATTCTTTTCTTTTAAAGCTAATGTTATTATCAATCAATTACCTGAGCTTTTTGCGATAATATTTATTAGTAATCATAAACTAAATTCAGATGCCTCCATGTGTTTATTAATTCGTAAGTTTCACCTTATAAAATTAAACCATCCATTTTCAGAGTCTGAAAACTCCGGTTATCATTGTGTCACCCTGTTAGGTTGGTTTATAATAGGATTCCAAGAAATGCAATTGTGATCGGGCTACAGGAATAGGCGAGTAGTAATCCCGACCAGTTGTTGTTCGCAGAGTGTACAGCCAGTAGCTGGAAAATGTTCATTGACTAGGATCTGGAGCACTCTTCTCAGGGGCATTCGTACCTGAGTTGTTACCGGTGTCAAGGCAAGACTGGGATTTTCCTTACTATTGCATAGGTGGAGTTTAGTAGAAGCACTCCTAAGCTTGGTAGTTAATCTGTTGGGGTGTGGTGTCCAAAGACCATTTAAATTAGTAATATTTAGTCGGAGTGTAGTTAATAGGATTAAGATATTACTTCTTACAATTGAGTTCAGTCAAATTAATTGAATTAAAAGCAAGTCAACTTGCTTTGCTTACTACTAATATTTTACCTTTTTTTCCTATGAATTCCAATTTGGGTTTTTCGTTATTGGTTTGTGTCCTTTTTCATACTCACATCATTGACTCTTGTTTAATATGTTGGTCGTTCATTGTTGTTTAGTTTGTTAACTGGGTGACGTAAGATGTTTATTTCGTGTTGTTTACTTTCATTAATTGACTTAGGTTTGATCAAGTATTTGTAACCTACCTGCTTAAACAACTGAATCTCCCGTACTTTCTATTTTTTGCGCGACTTGTTCACACGACATTACTCCTCGGTCACAGGATTTCTGGATACGCAATTCGACAAAAGTGCACTACGTGAGCTCAAGAGACAACTTAAATATTCTCATCAATCTAAGTAGGGTATGATTCTCATTCTTTGAATATCCTTTTACTTTTTTTTTATGAACCGGTCTTACAACTTGGCCCCATATTTATTGAACTTCTTCTAGGTTTTATTTAACGAATTAGATTTCATTTGTGAGATTTGGTTTTCTTAATTGGCACATCTTTTCCGAATTAAACGGTTCATTCTGTTTTGAATCTTGTAAATAATAACAAGCTTAGGGTTTCCCAAATTTGGAACGTCTTTCATTAGCAAAGTGTGAAGGCTTACTTGTCATATTAGATTTTGAAATTCGTGCTTTTTTGGATGTAGATCGATGGTTTTGCACTTGTTTAACCATGAGCATATTTTAACCACTTTTGTAAAGGGGCTATTTCTGCTAATCTGTTATTTGCCCTATCAGCCTAATCTTTGAAACTTTGTTAGAGCTTTAGTTGATTCATGACTTCTTAGTGCTTTCTACATAACTAATGTTTTTTGTTTTATTACTAAAAGGCTTATATTTGGAGTATTTGACACCAATCTGTCGGAATGCTTGGTGAAGGCAATCGACGCACAAGTTGCTCGATGTGCATTAAGTTTAATCGTGAGGTATAATTTTCATTCTTGGTTTTGATTTTCATGATTTAAAGATTCTTAAGAAAAAAACTAAAAAAGGGTCCGAGAATGTCAAACCTACTACTATAATTGAAACATAGTCAAAGCCTTTTTAAATGATTTACATTTGTAATTAAAGAATTTCTAATATTTAAAAGGAGCTTTGGAATCTAATGGAGTAAGACTATGTGATAGAGCGAGTCGTTCACATAAGCTTATGAAGGTTCATGCGATTGCCCACACTTTTATATTGTCTTCTTACAAGAGTTCACCCATGGAATTTCTTTTTAGTTTGGGGATGGGAGAGGAAAAAATGCTATTCAATTTCGCTGGTCTTTATAGTATGTGTGTTTCGTTCATGTCGGAGGAAATTTGTGCAAAGTTCAAAGAGAGTTAGGTCAACAGATCTTCATCCTTTTGACCTGTGGTGATTTCCCCGCTACAATTTCTCATCTAATTTATAGTCCAATTTTGTTATGTGATGTTGCTAATGTTAGTAATTGAATTAATCTACAATGTATTGCAGGATTAATTTCAGTTCTGAAGATGTTGATGCTCTGTTGCAAAGTGGCAATGTTTGTGTCTATCGACAACCTGGAATCGAATCCCCAAGTCAGGTCAAAGAGACAAATGCTCAATGATCGACTTGAACAGAGAGAAGAATTAATCAAGGCAAAGTCCAGTAGCCCATCAACTCTTTCAACTTCGTGACATAACTACTGTGCTTACTCATTCACAAAGCTAGCTGCACAATGATTGGTTGACTGATGGTGGTTGTGGTAGAACATGGTAACTTTTGTATAAGTTTATGTCCTCTTTTTAACAACGAAGTTATTTTAAACAGTTAGTTGTTGATCCTTCTGTATTTGGATTTATATATGTACTATGAATGAAAATCGAGTTTGTATATTTGGCATATGAAGCTTTATGTCCTCTTTTTAGCTTTTCATCGTTTAGTTACACCAATTGTCATGACCATTGATTATATTTGTGCAAGAGCGTATTATTCACGATTTTTAAAATTTGGATGACTTAGATTTGTTAATCTAAAATATAGTCGGATCTTGATTTGTCCAATACATGTTATGATTTGGATTTTTCGTGATTTAATGATCGCGTTGCTGATGTAGATGATTAATCCCAAAGAAGATCAACAATCAAAAGAAGGGAAAAAGGCAGCTGATTTATGTCGAATTGTCGATACTTCATTGTAGTGTTAGCGTGTGACATCCTACTAAAATGAGAGTGACCCTTTCATGTCTAATATGAGTGTAGGTACCATCGTTCTCAAATGAGGGAGTTTTTAGCACCACTCTCTTTTATTTTTACTGTGCCTCAGAAATCTCAATTAAAGCTAGGTTGTAAAAAGATTTAATAAGTTTGTTTCCCCTTCTTTTTGTATTTATGGCGCAGGATTTAACTCCACCTCAAGGCAAGAAATATCACACATCACGAGTACATTCAGGTAGAATCAAAATCTTATCACCTCACTTAGTTAATATTTTGAATTGTTAATCATTACTGACATTAAATTATAGGTTAGTAAAGGACGAGATGTGGGGCTCAACCAGATTGCTCTATTTGAGGGAAAATTGCAGGTGGAAATGGCGAACAAGTTCTTAGTAGAGACATTTACAGGGTTGGACAACTTTTTGATTTCTTCAGAATGATGTCATTTTATTTCACAACTGTTGGATATTATTTTGGTACTATGATATGTTTATCTATTACGAGAGTTTATACATCTGAGACGAACGATAATATAACCCAGTAGAATACCGCGCCCTCGACGAGTAATAAAAATTATACTATTGCGTTCATAGTATCGGAGATAAACGACAAAGTAACGTAGTAGGATGCCGCGGCCGTTAGGCTGCGGACCACCAACTAGTTACAACAAAAGAAGCACCAATGTCTACCATTACACCTCACCGCCCTAAAAATTAACAAGGGTATGGATTTAAGAAGAGTTTATGTAGAAATTAAACCATGGCGAACTGGCTATGTTAACTCAGTAGAAGAAGCTCGACAAATATCTAACATGGTTGTGTTAACTAAGAGAAAGATTCGAGGAATAAGTCATAATGACATGAAGGCAAATATGTAAACTTTGTTCAAGTTCTTACTCCATATTTTAACAAAAATGCATCATTGATTATATAAGTTGATGTTGAGTAGGAGTAAATCGAGATAACACATATAATGATAACAAAATGACCCCATTATCAACCTATTGCATTGCTTAAATCACGAGTGTAGTGGGAAAATTGCATAAACTCAAGAGTACCATGGGAAAATTGTTACATCTTAAGGATATTTGGGGAAGAATGTAAAAAATAAAGGGTACCATCGAAAATGTTCAAACTTTTATTTTTAATTTCTTAATTACTGCCACATCATCAAACTTTAACGTTCCGTTATCGGACATTTACATTAAGGGGGTACCATGAGTACAAAAATGAAACCTTAAGGGTATAATAGGCAGATTCTTAAAAGTAGAGGTACCACGTGAAATCTAAGACCATCCCCAAGTAAAGGTCGCGCTAATTAGGTCGCGACCCGGTTTTACTCTTAATCCCAATTTATTTATCTTGACCTACTTTCACCCTCCCAAGCAGAAGGTTGCAACCTAGGTCATCAACTCAATCATTTCCCACATTCTCTACCCCACTACACAACACTCCCAATCATTTCCCACATTCTCTACCCCACTTTTCTCTTTTACCTTTACAATTATTTTTCCTAATAACATCTTATAAATCTAGTTATTTTAGAATTATTCTAAATATCTTTATAAAATAAAAACTACCGCAATATTTTACCGAAATAAAATATTAAATAACAACGTTATAATATTGAAAAGTGATTAGACGATTTCATTAACAATTAAAAAAATTATTGAAATAMATGATTCGACATATAAAATACCGCATACATAATTTTTAAAAAATATTAAAAAACATTAAATACTACGAAATGATAAAATGCATTAAAAACATATTCTAGTTACGAAAATTTTCCCAAATATGCTCAATAAGATCATTTTTCAAAGCGTTATGAGTGACATGATCACGAATCTCGCCATGAATTTCTACGAATCGTTCTTGCATCGACCTTCTATGACGATGATATTCATACTGATCATCACTAGCTGAACTTGGATTATCTTCCTTGAATTCTTCGATGATGCTTTCATTATTAAGATAAGTTTCCCGTTCATCTTCAACTATCATATTATGCATAATAATACAAACCATGAGTACCTTCCCCATCATAACTGGATCCCAAAGAAGACAAGGGCGTTTAATAAACGCGAATTGAGCTTGTAGGACACCGAAGGCACGCTCCACATCTTTTCGACAACTCTCCTGTCGAGCTGCAAATAACCGATGCTTTTGAATTTGAAGAGCATTAATTGATTTGACAAATGTTGCCCATCCCGGATATATACCGTCAGCGAGATAATATCCCATATTATACTCCGTACCATTAACCGTGAAATTAATAGCTGGGGCAGATTCTTCTAACAATTCATTATTTTAAATAATGGAGAACGTTGAAGAGCATTAATATCATTGAGCGAACCTGGTGTACCGAAGAAAGCATGCCATATCCACAAATCATGCGATGTGACAGCTTCCAAAACAATTGTTGGCTTCCCACTTCTCCCGTCATATTGTTCTGCCAATGCTGTTGGACAATTTTTCCACTCCCAATGCACGCAATCAATGCTACCCAACATGCCGGGAAATCCACGTACCTGGCCCATATGGAGTAATCTAGCTAAGTCGTCAAGGTTGGGTCTACGCAAATACTCGTTCCCAAAGTTCTGTATCACACCTTCTACGAACGATTTGAGAGAATCCCTTATAGCTGTATCGCTCATACGCAAATATTCATCTAATGAATCAGTTGACATACCATATGCTAGCACTCTAATAGCAGTCGTGCATCTCTGTAATGGTGAGAAACTAGGCCTCCCATTACCACCTTGTCTTTGCTGGAAAACACGGTCACTGGCGGATAGAGCTTCAACTATTCGCATGAATACATGCTTGCGCATGCGAAATCGGTGACGAAATAGCTCCGGCGGATCGACTGGGTTCATAAAGTAGTCGTTGTAGAACTGGTTGCGCGATTCCTCTCGATGTTCCTCCGGGGACGTCTAGCGGAAGGAGTTGGTTGACGTAGCCTTCTATTGACGTATTCATTCGTACGTTGGGTTATAAGGTTTTGTATAGACTCAGATCGCTCATCGGCTTCAGCTTCTCATTCGTAATCGGAAAGCCTATGTTGATCAATAATAAGTTATTTAATATGTCTTTAATTTTATTGTTGGTAGGTATTGGTTGAAGTTGAGTTAGAGTAAATGAAGARAAGTAGAAGAAGTGAATGAAGCCAGTGAGTATATCAGAAGAAATTAATATGGGAGATGCAAGTGCTTCATCAACCACTACACGTTACACACAATTTACAGATGATTATCAATCAGTACACTAGTTTCATTAATTTCAATGTAATTAATTATTTTAACCAATAGCATTTTGACACATAGTAGGTCAATAAGGAGGTCAATTTGCTTCAACCTTGGTCACAAATTGACCTCCATTGTTCACATATTAATTCCTCTAATTGTGTAATTAGGGTGATCAAGCAAGGTCATGACCTAGCAATTGACCTTGTTTGGGGATGGTCTAACAAAATTAAGGGTACCATGGAAATTTCCATAAAAATAATAGTTTTAAATAACAATGGTGTAGTTTGGATTCGAGACGGGGAAGATCACTAGACGAGGTTAAGCTGTCCCTCATGAATTTTAACTACCGCATTAGTTACCAAGGCTCAAACACACGACCCCTCTAATTAAGTTAGTTAGAACAATCATATGTTAGTTGATCTAACCGCTCATGGGTATACATATAAATTATAAATAGACCCCACGGGTTCGATTACCCACCCGGTCTTCTCTTCCCTTTCATTTCCTTGTTGTTCCTCCCATCGTCTTCACTGAATAATATCACACCCTTTTTCAACCTCTGAAAAAGGGTTTTCCTTTTTTCCCTTTTTACCCCTGAAAACTCCATTGAAGGATGCCACGTGCCTCATCCAAGAAAACGGGTCAATCAAATTCTTCCGCTGTTACCGCCTCTGGCGACCTTTACCGCTCCGGTTATTTCCCATAACAACTTCCTTTTTCTTTCTTTTATAATGAAATTCATGTATTTAGTAGTATAATCGTCAATTGTTTTTGTGTGATTGAGATTAATTAGTCAATTACTTATGAGATCAGCTTAATTTAATTATCGACTAAATCGTTTCGTCCTGATTAGTTGTTTCTTTGATTAAAATACTCGTCACAAAGAATAAAGAAGTGAACAAATGATTGGGACGGAGGAGATATTTTTTACCGCGAAGTATTAATTAGTACAGTGTAAATTAGCAAGTTGATTATGTAATAAGCTTAATTTATTTAAGCTTGCTTATGTGATACTCTATGTTAGGAGCAAAGGGAAGATCTTTTCATGATGAATTATGAAAAGTTCTTTTTTATTCGCGATAATCTTTTTCGTGTTTATGGTATGAATACGCAAGTTAATCAAAAGCTGTTACTTGATCATCTTAGTACGAGTCAAAAGGGCAATTACGGTAGAATGGATCTTAACTACCTAGAACATGACCTGCATATGTTAAAAAGTACGGAGTAGAGGGTGATTTTTTCTTAGGAGTAGAGGGTGATTTTTTCTTAAGGGTGTGTTTGGATTGGGGGATTTGGAGGGAAAGGAAAGGGAGGGAGAGGAGGGGATTTAAAATCCCATGTTTTGATAGCAAACAAGGGTGGAGGGAAATGAAGGGAGGGGGGATTTGGGGGAATCCATTTTCCCTCCTAGGCAAATTAAAATCTCTCCACAATAGGCAAGAATTTAAGGGAAAGTTTATCCAAACACCCACACCTCATTTCCCCTCCCCTTCCCTTCCCTCCCTTTCTCTTCCCTCCTTCCCCCTCCCCTCCCTTTCCCTCCACTTTTGCTATCCAAACACACCTAAGCATGCAAGCTGTGTAAATATGAGGCGTTCTTTTTGAAGCAATGTCCTGTTCTATCCTAGAGGATTAGTAATTCGATAGAATTCAAGAGGAGTTAACAAGAATCAATTTGCAGTGTTATTTGGACCGTCAGGCCCAGAAATATATGTTTTTGGTGTCCTGTTAAAGTAAAATTTTAACAGAAGATGGCCTGAAACCCGTAAAATTGTAACATAAGTTGGATCCAGCAGTGGTCCTTCAAATGAATTGCCAGGTCAGGAGGAATACGATTTTTTGGTGTGGTGTTGATGTATGATTTTGCTCTAAGCCTCTAATGATGTCAGTTGTCCCGGTCTGTGGAGTAATACATTCTGTTGGTATTATGTTGATAAACGGTGATGGTAGTCTGGTACTAACATTCTAACAAGCTACTATATCTGCTTGTGTTCTGTGTTCTGGTAATCATTCAAAATTTGTGTTTTTTCCCTTGGCTGGGGTTAGGAGTGGTCGAGAAAAATGATTTAGAATGCATGACGCATTTAAGAAACTATGGTGACAAAATTTGTAGGTCCAGGAACAATAAGCGTTAGTAAGTCTTTGCCATACTGAACTATCTTAGGATCACATTTTCTCTTAGACTTTCTTGTATATTGTGTTCAGCTTCACATAAAGCCAGTTCCAAGGAGTCGGAGAGGATTGATCAGTTATTTTATAACTATGCCAACAAATCATCGGAAATGATTGAGTAAGTCTGCTCATAATTCTTGTAGGTTAACATGTGTTGTTACAATTGTTGAACGGTTTAACTTTTATATTGAGGATTCCTTTAGTGTTTTTTTTAATTTTATTAATGTTAAAGAAGACTCATTCCTCTTATATTACAATTTGTGTCTTCAGTTAGATGGCTCGTATGAATGCTTGCATTAAGTAATTCGCTAAAAACAACAATTGTGAGTGGAGGACTGAAGGGTAATGATCTTCTGTGTATCTAGCCTACCTTGTTAGAATTAGAGATTTTTTTGGTGGGTTTTGTAGCTCTTATCAACTGAGAAACGATCTCTGCTTGTAATTATTTTGCTTGTCAAAAAGTAAGGTCAATTAATCTCTTCAATATTTCTCTGAAGCATGGAATTGCAGTATCTTTCCGAATTTCCAAAGTAAATACTGCACTCTGTAATAAGAATTTTATACTCAAAAAAAAAAAAAAAAGATGAAAGGGGCAAGTAAAATGGACTCGAGACTGAATAAAGGGGGCATAACCCTTTTCATGTAGTATGTCTTGACATGATTGCATTTTATGACGGATATAAAAAAGCACTACATGGTGGATTCTGTGATTCCAGCAGTGTTTGGGAGAGAGATACATTTTGTGTCATTACCTGCTTAACGAATAACATCAATATGATTGTATGGTCGTATTTTGTATTCGCCATTTCCCCTTCTCCATTTTCGTCTCAATTGATGGTACACTGATACAGGACATGCAGGCTATTGTTTTTATACTGTGTCATATGGGATTATAGGAGTCAGGGTGAAGTGAACATATATAGCACCATTGCTGATTAAAGCACCATACATATAGATAGGATGCGCCATTTACAAAGTTTTTATTTGCATTTAATATTGACATTCTTTTGGTAAAAATGTTGGGCATTGATTTTATTACAGGTGACTCATTCATATTTCTTTGTGTTGCAAGTTCCTTGCCTGATATGTAATCTTATTTCTCATGTTGTTTTTATGTTTCTATTTATAAAAACCATGTGACCATAAAACAGTCCAGAAGGTATAGAAGCACTATGCTCAGATGTGGAAGTGGACCATACAGATGTCAGAATACTGATGCTTGCTTGGTAAGCTTTGTAAACATAATTATCTCTTTCCCTCTCGTTTCTAAATCTTTGACTTTATTTGTTGAGTTTCGGTTTTGCATTTCTGACAGGAAAATGCAAGCTGAGAAACAGGGTTACTTCACTTTGGTAAGTTGAATAGTTGTCTCATGAATATGTCGTTCTATATGCCAAGTCATTTAAGACAAGGTGTCAGTTCAAAAACCCTTTTTGTTATCCCTTTCTCTCGTCTGGCCCACACGCCAACCCCTTTCGTCTCTCCTCTTTTTTACCGCATGAGATAATTTAAGGAGCCCAATGGTGTCGTTGCTCTTGAATCTTGATGAGATGCATGCTTTCTTGTTTACTTCTTTTATTTGCATCAAGAAGATACTTATCTATGGATGTAAAGGGAAAAGTTTTTCTAAATTATTATTTTGATCCGCTCTTTCTTCATATTGGCTTCCACTTTCGACGGAGCCAAGATTTCTCTCCTATTTGGGCTTGGAGTATAATGAAATAAAGCTATGTGGGGGCCTTTTATAATGTGACATAATGGTAGGTGCAAGTCTTGGCGCAGTTTTCATGATAAATCATATGACAATCGTCTCTATGTTGTTAACACTGCATAGCATTGTGTACGTTCGGGTCTTCGAGAGTTTCAGTAATGTAATTGTCATGCTGCTGCTTGGTGTGAGTCTCTCTAGGTCTGGCTGAATTACTTATTACTTATAAAGTTGTTGAATGCGGATGGACAAATGTGATGTGGTATATGCTAGTTTTATTGTGGACATAGGTATTGTGAGTGTAGCAAGTATTAGTCACTTAGGAAAACATTTGATATAATGTTATTC
This sequence comes from Silene noctiflora, assembly GCA_009801015.1. Lineage (NCBI taxonomy): Eukaryota > Viridiplantae > Streptophyta > Magnoliopsida > Caryophyllales > Caryophyllaceae > Silene > Silene noctiflora. Next base: position 55,450 of record VHZZ01002988.1, on the reverse strand, counting down.
ACTTCGAACTGGCTTATATAGTTTGTGTGCTTCTATTGGCTATACTGTGTTACTAGACTTACTACAAATTTAGGCGAGGAGCAGGGCCGTCTCTGAGATTTACGGGCCCTGTGCGAAATTGTAAATGGAGGCCCTAACTTTACGTCGTGTCGTTAAAATTTATGTAGGTAAATTGTAAATGGAGGCCCTAAATTTTCGCCATCTTAGTTAAAATTTTCTCATAACTATAGCTAACTGGTAATGCACAATTATAAAACATTCTAATCAGGGAAATGGGCAAATGGGTAAGGATTAGGAGATGACAAGTAAAGCAAACCCTTAGTGAATGGACAAGAAAGAAAAGTCTTACGGTCTAAGCAAGGAAAGAGAGGAAACAAAGGAACAAAAGGCCCAAAAATATGTACAGAGTAAGAGTCGAACACGGAACACACACTTAGCAGTCATCTTACAGTAAAGGCTTCAACCATTGCAGCAAACTACACAACAGTACGCTGCTTACACTTTATTGTTTATGTACTGGATTGCTCTTTATTGGTCCCCTGTGCGACCGCGCGGACTGCATGGGCTCAAGGCCGGCCCTGGCGTGGAGCCATGTTGAGATTATTGTACCCATATTTCTTTTTTCGAAGTCGAAGCTCCATTTGGTGGTTGTACATATTTTTCCTACTGTTTTATACACTGCTAACAGTTGAAAATGATGCAGGAAGAGTGGCGGAAAGGTCTCAAAGCTCTGCGTGCTGATACAATTACAAAATTGAAAAAGGCACTCCCGGAGCTTGAGACAGAGGTGAGGTTTTGTCCGTTAAATTAACTGTGTATTTTTTCGTGGGGAACTGTAGTTGGTCAGCTCAAGGACATGTGCTCACTATGTTTTTCCTTCTTTAAAAGGTTAAAAGGACAACAAATTTTGTGGACTTCTATCAGTATGCATTTCGTTACTGTCTGACAGGTTTGCTAGCTTTGTTTTTTATTAGCCCTTCAGTTGTACAAATGGTCAACATTAGGTGGTTCTTTCATTTATCCTGTCATCTTTTTGTGTTGTCAGAGGAGAAACAGAAAAGTATAGATATTGAAAGCATCTGTCAGTTATTGGATCTTGTACTGGGTTCACAATTCCGAGCCCAAGTCGATTACTTCATTGAATACTTGCAAGTAAGTTGTTGAATCTGCTTAGATCTTGTAGTTGTCAAAATCTTACAAATGCCTGTTCTTTTACTTCTATATTAACTTAATAATGTGAACTAAGACGAGGACAATCTGTGTTAACGAGGCAAAAGTTGCTTCTTCATCTTTTCTGAAAATATTTTGAAAATTGTGGCTATTAATGATGATTTGAAGATTGAGAAACCATTTTAAGTGAAATAAAGCTTACCTCTACTTCCATATTTTTGATTGTGTACTTTTGTGTGTTTCAGGCTCAGACTGATTACAAGGTCATGAACATGGATCAGTGGATGGGATTTTACCGTTTTTGCAACGAGGTACAGTCACGATGATTATTTTCTAGTTTTATCAGGATTGAGATGATTTTTGGGAAATGGAAACCACCTTATTACAGAGTACTATTTAGTTGGGTTGTGCTTCTAGAGTTTTAGCTCACAAAATCAGGTGAAAATAGAGCAGTTTTTTTGAAGAGGGAGATGGTTTTCATAACGGCTTTTATAAGTATGATCCAGTCAATTATATATTCAGTAACAAGCAGGCGGTGGTTTACTGGAATACAGAGTTGTGTCCTTCGCTTTATCAGGTCGGCATGTGCCTTATGGCTTACGCCGCAAAATATGTTATCTGAAGCATGAAATCTGTACAGTTCACTAAAAAACGATTGCTAGTCGGCTAGCTGCGATATTGACCGTCTGCAGAAAAGGATTCACGAGTGATGTTTAAATGCTATTCTTGATTTGCCCCCCTCCTCCATTTCTAAATTTCATGCTTAGCTTACAGAAAGTTCCTCATCTCTTTTAATCATTTTTTTCTTTTGGTACTTGTGTTCTCCTACAGATAAGTTTCCCAGACTTCAGCAACTACGATGCAGACCATGCTTGGCCTTTGATCCTTGACAATTTCGTTGATTGGATGAAGGCAAAACAAAGCTAAATCAGTCGGTATCCGTTGGCTAAAATGCATATCTGTCTGAATGTCTGATATTTTCTTCTGGAGGTACGGGCGATTTAATTCATCCGAGTCAAGAATGGTGATAGATGGGGTTTTGCCTTATCCAGTGTACATTACTTTGACGTGGAGTTGCAGTATTGTGTAATGTTACCTATTTTTAGACCACAGCAAGAAAAGGAGAAAAAAAGAAGAAACCTTTCGATATTTCTATGCTTTATTCACAAGAGTACTACTACTTGTTATTGAAGTCTTTTTACTCAGTTTGGACCATTGCATGCTCAAAATTGGATCTTCTTTTGCCACTGTGCTTGATTAAAGAAATACTCTGTAAAGCGTAATTCGATTGGATCTTCCTTGAGTAATAGTGGTATCTTGTTGATTGTTGATATTTCACATCATTGTACATTAGTTTGAGAAAAAAAAGTTGGAATTGAAAATTAATCAAAGTGCTAAAATTTATTTTGCAAAAAATATTCTTATACAACAAAACTAATATTTTAATTTATAAATTCTCTCAATTTTCCTTATTTGCCACAAAAGTAATAATGGTGATTTACACTTTTATTTTATACATAGTACGGTTAAAATCATTCTCAAATAATAGCATTTAAGAGATTTAACAATTTATAGTTTTTTGTAAATTTTATTTATATTTTAATAAAAAAAAATATTATAGTTCAGTTTAAATTTTAGTGAGAATAATATAATTTGTTGAAAAATTTAATTTTAAAGAAACGATAATGATTTAATGAAATAAATCATAATTATTAGTTTTCCTATTTAGTGAATGCTTAATTGTAATTAGTTTCCTTATTTAAGAAGATGTTTTTTGGTGGATAAAAGTATGAGAATCCCTATTCTTTTAATATATAGGGAATTATAAAAGAAAGGTAAAGTATATAAATATGATGAAATCAATTAAATTATCTAGTAAAGTATCATTTTAAAACAAATTATTGAATTTAATCAATATCAAGTTTCGTGTATGGCGGTCTAGAAGAGTATAGTTCCCCTTTCTAGTAAGAAAAAAAATAAAATAAAATAAAGTAATGCATGAGATATATTTAGTTCACTCACATTTTACAATTGTGTGTTTGAAATGGGTATTTAAATACCACCTTTATACATATAAGACCAGGCTTAAAATTATCCTCAGTCTGATTTGTCGAAATTTACTTATTTACTTGGATTAATATTTTTCATACAAAACTTTTTACTTTGTATAATTAAAAATCATGTGTTGAAATTTAAGTGATTTGGTTTCATAACGAGTCCCAAATTTCTGTCAAATAAGAAAACCCAGTTGATGAGACGATGAACAAACACCCAAAATCAAAAAAAGCGTGTGCGTTTTAGAGAAAAACCCAAAGAAATGTTTGGCGGGAGAATTAGTTTAGTTCGTTATTCCAAACGTTTCATCAATCTCCGCCATGGTAGAAGTTTCTGCAATTCCAATAAACCCCCCCAAAATCTTCAGACTAACAACAGCACTAATGGCGGCGTCGTTAATAACACCAATTTCACTGAAAAAAAAGTCCTTGATTGGCATGATGCATACCGTGAATTGGATAACCTTGATTTCGAGAAAGCGGCTAAGATTCTCTTCTGTTATTCTCCTCCTAAGAAGAAATATGGGTAAACTTGATTCCTTTTTACTTGTTGCTGTATTGCGATTTCTTAGGGTAATATGGTGTGTTTTGATTGGATTCTCTCTTGGGCATTTTAACAAACACTTGATGTGCTATTTGTTTTGTTGTCAATTTTGATTGATATTGTTTGTTTTGCTTGTGATCCTATTTCATGTTTGATTTTCTTGGGGTTTATCATTTATGAAAAGTAGTGATTGTTGTACATTGTGAGAAGATACCGATTAAAGTTGACCTTGTTTGATCACCAAAGTCAAATGGGTACGTATAGATGGGATGGAGGGAGTGTGTTGATGTTTTGAAACGTTGAACCTCGATCTGACATTGGTGATAGGAAACATGGAATGCTATTTATTATTAGAAGATTGAGATCTTATAACTGTAGTCTGCTTCCAGCATAGAAGAAGAGGATTGATTTCATCACTCGCTGTTTCCGCATTTCACTAGTCGTTAGCAATGTCTCTTGTCAAGGAAGACTGGAACTCTTACTTTGGATTATGGGACCTTTGTTCTTTAAAATGGTAATTGTTGTTGTTTGGAGAGTACTCTCTTCCATGGAGCTAAAGACTTAACTCTTCTTTGGTATTAGAAGTTAGACATCATGGCATAAAGCAAAATGACTCATTATACGCGTTGTGCTTCTTGTAATGTGGAGGACTAGCTGCCTAGCTGCCTAGCTGGACAATGTAGTTCTTGATGCAATTATCATTATGGTTCATTTAGAAACAACCTCTTTCTGTTTTTTTAACTTCGAGTAAGACTGCTTACATCCGACCTCTTTATGCCACTTAGAGCATCCACATTGAAGAGGATTGTTCATCCTCTTAGATGAAAGAGAGTTCTAAGAGGATGTCCTCTTCAATGTGGCAACATCCTCTTTGAAGAGGAAGATGTTCTTGTCTTGGCCCTTGTGCCAAATAAGAAAGAAAATGCGTAATGGGGACTACTCAAAAGGTGGAAAAAGAGAGGAAAGGATGATCCTCTTTGATGTGGAGAAAAAGAGAGGGAAGAGGATGAAGAAAGTGGAAAGTGGGGTAGAGAAAAGAGAGAGTGATGTGGCCAAATGAGAAAATTAGAAAAAATCAAAGAGAGGAAGAGGACATCCCCTCCAATGGGGATGCTCTTAGGGAGGAGTGAGGCACTGGGGTAAGTTACTGCGGTTGTATGCAGCCATGCAGACCTTTTATAGTTGGCGGACTGTATTCTCAATTTCTCAGGCTATGAAGATGACATTTGTCAAACACAGGCTTCTTGTTCATATCGATTGCATCTAGTGTTCCCAACGTGAATTAGATTACTTGACACATTTGTTGCCACTTGCCTGCTCTGATGTTACACAATCACTTACTGTTCGTTTCTCATTATCAGGCTTGATTTCCATTTGGTGCAGCTTTTCTTTGCTCTCATGCCATCATTAGGTAATGCAGTGTTGCAATTTCTTGACTTATGTCAGGCAACCTTACTTAATTGCTGTCTAAACAATATTTTTATCTATTTCAGCTGTGTATCTGGTGGCTAAATATTCTCGCTATGAAATGAGAAGGATGGACGCGGTAATAACCTACTTTGACATGATCATTCTGGACTGCTATATGTGTTCTATTATTTCTCTTGAGGCTGAATTTTGTTGCAACCGCAATGAATCTTTCCCTATTGAGCTCCTGGTGGTTGAGACTTGAGATTGAGTTTCTAAACAAAATTTCAGGTTTTAGAAATGAGGCTAGAGTGCTAGACACATAACAGAATATAGAGATCAATTTTATGCTATCTCAGCCTCTCAGGGGATCAAGAGCTATTTGTATTTTTCTTTTATTTAAATTTAAGGCCAGTAGTCATTACTCGCCTCCAACCCAAAGTACGGGTATCTCTTTCTTATATGAAAAAGGCAACTTACGCTTTCTGGGTCCTTTAGTTCTACTGTGAAGAGTGCGAACCATGAATATCACTTGCTATCTACCCTCTCAGCAGTATCCAAATCTGTAAGGATCATCTAGTCTACAACAGCAGTCAAGTGCCAGTTGGCTAATGTCATCTGTAAAATGGCTGGAGAGGCTGTTTAGCATCAGTGGCATCTGCAGTTTTTAGTTGGCATAAAAAAAATTGTCCGTTTGGTAAAATTTGTATTGCCTTTTGTGCACTAACGAGCAAGGTGATTTTTATTTACATCAGGAAGCGGAGCTAAAAAAGAAAGCAGAGATGGTAAAAGTAATAAAAGCAGCTGCTGCAGATGAGAAGGAACCCAAGACCGATTCTGAGTTATTGAAGGTGAAGGAGAGACTAGAAGCACTTGAGGAGACTGTCAAAGAGATTGCAGTAGAAACTAAGAAACGGTCAAGTGACGATAAGAGTAAAAGTGCTGATCAAGGTCAAACAAGAGTCGATCCTAATAGTAGGTCAGAAGATAAACTTGTGTCTGACAAAAACCAAGCATCTAACCAGCCCCCAGCACAACCATTGAAGCAAGAAGATATTGAAAAGAAAGGATCCCATGAAGATAAGAAGTAAATTACTCCATATTTTCGAGAAATCAATATGTTTGTGCTGCCCTTTCTCTTTTTGTTTGAAACCCCTCTTGCCCTCCTTTGTGATATAGCTTACAGAAGAACTGTTTGTGGCTCCAAATGAAAAGAAAATATGTTATGTTGCTTTTCTGGAAAACGGGTTGAAGATATGGATATGTAGCTCATTCTAGGGAAGCATTGAGCCGATTGAGGTACAGTTTTAGACAAGCAGTTTAATGCTTTTCCCTTTGTTTCCCTACTTAGCCTACCGCCAGCCACGAACTGTTGCAAAATAGTACTCAAATTGTTCTATTTGAATGATCCTATGAGCTTATTAATCAGATTGATCTCTACTTTACGGTCGATTGAAAGTTCTAATGGTGCAGATGAAACGTGTTTGCATTTATCTCGGCTGTCTACCCAAAATCTCAAAAGAAATGATCTCACACAGTAATTTTAAGACACTGTTCCTGTTACCGATTAATTACTCAAAACTTTTTTTTTTTTGTGTAAGCGTGCACTTTGTCACATTACTATAGAGGGAAGGGGGGATTCAAACAATAATACCCTCCGTCTTAAATCTTAACCACTAGATTAAGACATGTTCGATAATTAATTATTAGTACTCATTTTGACAAAATAATCTATTTCATTAAGAACAGATTTTTACCCCAGGGTCATAAGTCATAACTCATAAGTGACCTCTATACACAACAAACTCATTCTATGTTCCCCCATGGGGTGTTATTTCATGTCTCATTCAATTATATTACAACAATACAACACATATAATCCAAAATAGTACCTCGTGAATTCGGATACGACGATTTTAAATATTTGAACGCACAAATAAAATAGTAGTGAGACATGAGATGAGACATATTTGGGCAAATAAAGAAGATAATGAGACATGAGATGAGACATCATTTAAGACGGGATCTTAGCTTTGAACACGAGAATTATGCAAATATTATTGTCGGTATTTTCAAAAAGATAAAAAAAAAAAACTTTTGGATTCACAATTTAGGCGTTAAAAGAAAATTTTGTTATAAAACTCGGAAATTAAACAACCAGCTGTACATCTAATGTATGATCTATGAAGTGCAAATAAAGTAGGTATTGTCGTACCGAACACGAAATGAGATACCATTTAAGAGAGGATCCTAACTCAAAACACGAGAGGTTTTATGCAAATATGATTGCCGGTATTTTAAAAAAAGTCGGAAAAAAAAAAGCTTTTTGATTTACAAATTCGGCCTGTCTTTCTCCTACCCGTAAAAAGAAAAAGATGTTGGTTAATAAAAACGTTGGTACAATTAACAATTTAGCCCAATTTTTCATTTTTCAATTTCTAAAATCACAATAATCTTATATTTATTAATACAAAAACATTTAAAGCATCCTCATTAACCCACATCATCATATGCGGTTTTTTTTTTCCATTTTCCGAAAAAATCAGTAATGGTGGGCCATGTTGAGAATACATTAGAATTAATTGTTTTGGTTGACTTTGACATCAGTGTTTACAATTTAGTAAATATTTGGTACGTTGATTAGTATTATTTTAATTTTCAATTTTAATAAATCAAGTAAATCAGATAAGTGACATT
>VHZZ01002988.1:18345-44078 GCA_009801015.1 Silene noctiflora | reverse complement strand
TAAGGTCAATAGTTTGATTTATTCTGAGTTAAATTAAAGTGCGGAGTAATTTAAGAAGGTGGCCGATAGTTTGGAGTATTCCTGTTAAATAACCCATTAAAATAAGTATTGTTGTGGGGTGAGGTGATTAAAATAAGATAAAATATGAGTATTGTGGGGTATTGTTGTGGGGTGAGGTGATTAAAATAAGTATAAAACTTTACTAAATAAGGAAAGAGGGAAGATATTGTGAATAGATGAAAAATGAAATAGGGAAGGTTATTGAGAATAGGAGGGAGTATATAATATTGCCTCCATTATAATTACAATAAATTGTATACTCTCTATGTCCCTTGTCCCTAACATTTGTTTACTGATTAAAACACCTCCTTACAAATATTAAAAATTTAAGGGAGCATCATTTTTTTAATATTACCCTTATAATTAAAAAAAAAGGTCTACATTCTTTTCGAATGCAGTATGACTACAAGTCAATTTAAATGAAATTTGCTAAGCTTCGTGGCAAAAAAAAAAGTTGGAATAATTAGAAATTAGCTTCACTTGTGATTCAACATGAAAAGTATCTTATCGATAAAAAGTAGTAAATTATACTTTTACTAATTTTTATATTTGGTTCAAATACTACATAAATAAACAACATGTAAATTTAATGTCCTTATAAATTTTTAAAAGGTATCAATTTACAAAGCTTATATCGAGAAAAAAAATATTATCACTTTATATAATTTTAAAATTTAGCCCTAGATTAACGGAATTCCTGGTTCCGCCCCTGACCCTAATATACTGTTTCAATATGCCATTAACCAAAGAGTAAATTATCAATTACAACCATGCTTAATCCGCTTTTTTTCACTTACTCCCATGTCAATTTTTTTTTAAAATTTAAACACAAATTATTAGCTCATGTTATATTTTGCACCCAACACCATTTTCAGGAAAAAAAAAAAAAATTGACGATTTTACCCCCGTCTATTACTTGAGTTTTGTGTGTTACTTTCCCTATTTCATCTCTCCAACCTCATTTTCCCCAAATATTTTCCAAAAAAAATTCCCCCAAATTTCCGTCATATTCCAAACCTGAATTATTGAGCTCTCTTACACAATTTAGATCACAAATTACATATTCAAAAAGTAGTACTATTGTAATGCCTCTGCACCTGCTGTTGGCACCGAAGGAGATGTCTATCAAAAATTGTGCTAGAACCGGTTGACGATCCCTTTATTCTTTAGTAAGCGCCTTTATATGCAGGTAGCTGGCTTCAATCTCATGACTGGGATTCCAATTATGTATAAAGCTTTGCATTACAACAATACAATAAGGCGGTAAACTTCCTCTCTAACAACGCGAATATCCTTAGCAAAAGGAGACATAACAGGTAATGCAAAGAACCATAACAATTAAATTGGGGAAAATCAGAGAGAAGGATGAAGGAGAGAATGAATGAGGAGAAACAAGGATCTAACTTATATACTTAAATAAAAGAACAAGGAAGGGCAAAATCGTCATAAAATTATTGTTTTACCGGAAAAATTTGAAATCTGACGGAAATATGGCCTGAAAATGATATTGGGTGCAAAATATAATCCGAGCAAATAATTTGGGTGTAAATTATTAAAAATATTTGACGTGGGAGTAAATGAAAAAAAATGGATTAAACGTGAGTGTAATTGATAATTTACTCTTAACCAAATACTCTAAATAACATATTTATAAGTCAAACATGTTAAATCTTTTCAATATGCTAAAATTTGGTCAATATATTCATTTACCAAACATGGCTTAAAAGCCGTCAAATAAAGGATCTTATGTACAAAATCCATTTTTAATTATTATTATTAGAAAAATCATTTTATTAGTTTCTCTAGTTTTGCACATTCACTAAAATAATAATTTCACCAAACTCACTCTTAATTTTGGGAAAGATAAAACGCCACCTTTTGTGCTCATAAATACAACTATACAAGTACACAACTGGTGTCCTCTTAAAAATTTCCAGTTTAAAAAATTATATTGGCGATATTTAATCCCGTCATAGATTTGTGAGGGATAATTTACTGTTTGTTCTACCCTTCTCCCAATTTGACCTGCCACTTTTTCACCAAACTACTTACCAAAAACCCTAACAAAACCCCTTACTGTTCTCCCTCTCTGCTAACAAAAATGGCTTCATTAATTCTACCTCTGCGAAGATCAATTCTATCAAAGTCTCAATCTTTTCTTCAATACTTTGAAATTCAATCCCAAACTCAAATTCCCATTTCATATCTTCCCCATTTTCTCTCAAAACAACCTTCAATTCAACCTCAAACCAGAAGCTTTGGAACTATTGCCAGTGTGACGAGAAAGTCGGCTTTCGAGAACAAATTGTTTCGGCTTCTTCGTAACGAGGTTCAGCTTTTGCTTGCTGAATCCCCTCTCGATAAGGTCCTCTTTTCATCTCCCTAATTTGAGGGTTTTTTATTTTTTTTTTTAAATTTGACATTTATGTTTTTAATGTGGTAGGAATTGGATTCCGAAAGATTTGTTCTATGTGTGTTTATTGTAATTACGCATACTGAATTGTTTCTCATCAGTGATTGTTAATTTACACTAATTGCGATGAAATGGGGTTAGCCGGGACGATTGCCCATTTCAAAATACTCCCTTCGTTGTCCCTGTTATTTGTTTACCTTTATTTTGGCACAAAGATCAAGGAAAGATGAGGGGGGCAATTATTGGATGATAAGTGGAACAAATTGGGTGTGTAGGATATTGCTCATCAAATGCGTTCCCAAAATAGAAAAGTAGACAATTGATTGAGATGTCTCTAAAATGAAATAGTTAACCAAATGACTGAGTAAATGATAACCTTATTAGGTTGAAAAATGTAAATGATAACCTTATTAGGTTGAAAAATGTAAATGATAACCTTATGAAAGGAGGGGATCAAAAATTTAGAAAAGAATTTTCTTGTTTACTTTATTACATTACTAGTTTGAACCCCTGAAAATTTTCTCCACTAGCTAAATTTCTGGTTCGGTCATTGCATGGATGAAAGGTTGTTGAATGTTGATAATTCTTTGTTCTTGTTGTTTGTTAGTTATTGTGTACTCTGATTGGTAACTTTGGTGGTGGTGTAAGAATGTAAGCTCAGTTTATATAAGTCCTGCTAAAAACTTATGTTATTTTCGTTTTGGCATTGTACTCATTGTGTCCTGAAGAACTAAACTGTGGTTCTCACAACATCATGAAATCTTTTAAATAAGCATACTAGATAATAACCAGCTCATTGCTTTCTTTATACTCCTTGATCAGCTTAGACTCGAGCTTAGACACGGTTGCTGGTGAAACTGAAAAGGGTACTTTCACTATTGGCCTTAAGTAATAGGGAGTGGGAAAATACTTGGCGAATGAAGGTAAAGGTAGTATTTGCTAAGGTTGTCCTGTTAACGGAGCTCACCAGTCACCATGTACGAGGGTTTATTATCAGTTTATCATTATAAACTTAATGTAGCTAGTTCCTCAAGTTTAGGTAGATAAAGACCTAGTATAGGCATGATATTAGATCTCGGTATGAGACTTGATATCTAGGTCTATTGTTGCAGCTTGCTCCAAAAATGTGGCTGATATCACCAAAAAATATGGTTGAGTAACCTTCAGACCCTTGATGACTCGGTGACAATGCAGTGTCGTGACCTGGATTTAACTAATGAGTATAGGGCATGTTAGTTGTCTTGCGCTACGTATGAGATGAAATTTGTTAATTGAAACTCATGTATTATAATCTAAATTAAAAGTCGGGGATGACCTGACTCATTATGTAATTGTACCATAAATTTTGACTGGATTGAACTGTCTTTCCCTTATCCAGCCACCGTCTGATTTCGAAGGATTCAAAGTGGCAGAGCGTCCAGGGGACAAGTGGATAACCTTGACGAAAAAATTTGGAGAAAGTGAAGAGATTAAAATTGAAGTCACGATGTTTGATGGGTCAGTCCCTATTCCTACAGAGGGCGATAAATCCGGTGAGTCAGCCGAGGAGGAGGAGGAACATTTGCATATAACAATGATGATTAGCATATTTAAAGAAGGATATAACCGAGTCTTCGAGTTCATGTGCTCAGCATGGCCTGACACCCTAGATATTCAAAGGTTATTTGTGCGTGAAAAGTCCGAAATGCAACTACCTAATAAGCCCTATATGGGTCCTATAGTACAGTAAGAATTGTCTTATCAAACAATTCCTTGTTTGCTTGTCTTATAAATTTGATGCTATATATTAATCAATAATTGTTCTGTAAGCGTACTATTTTAATCAATAAATTTAGTAAATCTTGGAGCTGGTCTTTGAAAATGTTTCCTTGTTAACGTTGTTCGTTCACTTTATTTTTTTGTCGCTTTTAGCAGCTTCAGAGGATATGTGTGCTTTCACAAACAATAACAAACTGATGATTGCATAAATATCCTGTGAAAACTTACCTCCATTGTTACATTTAGTTTTCTGCTAATCGCTCTTTGCATCAATATTATGCATTTGCAGGGAAATGGACGATGAGCTGCAGGATTCACTGTATGACTTCTTAGGAGAAAGGGGTATAGACGATAACCTGTGTGTATTCGTGCATAGATATATCCACTATAAACACAAGGCCGAGTACATTCGTTGGATGGAATCTGCAAGGAAGGCGGTAGAGAAGAAGTAATAGTATCATTGTTTCCAACCCATTTGATGGTATGCGTACAATTACTCTCATGCATCAGATACCTGTTATCTGTTATGTTCCAGTAGCGCTATTCATCTGAAGCTATACAAGCTACGATATGTTTTCTTGAGGGAGTTTTGTATGAGACGGTCTCACACATGTGAGACAAACCTAAATCTTTATGTATTACTCATTTTATTCTAGGGCTAATGGATGATTTTTTGCAAGACTTCTCTCATTTACGTTTTTGTGATGTTCTTGAGGTTAAAAAGTTACGATCCTATAGAACTGATCCTCTTCAAGTAAGACCGTGATGTTGAGTTTATAAGTTCCATTTTGCTTGATTTAGCTTTTAATACCACCGTATTTTCGCCTTCGAGAACCACAATCCTGTAGAACTTGTCCAGACTCCAGTTACCCACCAACTTCCCTAGAACAGGTTTCAGGCTGTGTTAGGATCCTCTCCATTACCTCAAAAGTAATGGATGGTCCATTACCTCTAATAGGTTCATTTTAATATTTTATTTTTCGTACACATCATCATCCATTACTTAATATTATGACCGTAAGATCGTTTCTGAATAATATCTAAACTGTTGAGAGGTAATGAAGAGGAAAAGTAATGGAGAGGATTCAAATTGTTGTTTTTGTAACCTACTTTATGCAATTACTAGCATTAGTGCCCAGCTTTGTCAGGGACACCTTCATTTACCGTTTACTCCGTATATTTATTTTCTATAAAATAAAACTATCTTGGACTTAACTCATACATTTACCATCTAATATATTTCTTGAAATTATGATGAAATAAAGTTATACGCACAAAAAAAATGATGAATTAAATTTATCAGCAAATTATGAGAAATATTTACGAGTCCTCTCGCAAGCACAAGGGTCAATGAATTTATTTTCCAATAGAAGTTCCTAGTCATTGAGATTCAGATATGATGGATTTCAAATATATCAAGTGGCAAATGAAGAAGGTAGGAAGATGAGATGAGACATCATTTCAGACAGATCCTTACTCAAAACACGAGAATTATACAAAAAATGTTGTTTGTATTTTCAAAAAGATATTAAAAAAAAGCTTTTGAATTTACAATTTCAGCAGTCTTCTCGTACTCATTAATAAAAACGGTTAATGAAAGCGTTTGTTCAATCAACAATTTCACCCAATATTTTTATTTTTCAATTATTAAAATCCTTTAATATGATAAACATAGCGTGCCACAATAATTCGACTTAAAAGCAAAAATTCCAAACGAAAAATTTATTAAGAGCTGTCAAATAAAACGATGTTACATCTATACCATTTTAATTATTTGTAATATTAGAAAAATAATTTCTTTAGTTTCCTTAACAAAGGAGTAGGAAAAATACGTAAAGAGATACAATAAAGTGATTAATAAGTTATCGAAAAACCATCGCTCTGAAATTAATCTCGCGCTCTTTCCAATCCAAAAGTCATACCTTAAACCCTAACAAAACCCCTTTACATTTCTCCCTCTCTGCTTAAAAAATGGCTCGATTAATTCTACCTCTGCGAAGATCAATTCTATCAAAGTCTCAGTCTTTTCTTCAATACTTGGAAATTCAATCCCAAACTCAAAATCCCATTTCATGTCGTCCCCATTTTCTCTCGAAAAAACCATCAATTCAACCTCAAACCAGAAGCTTTGGAAGTTTGGTGAGTGCTGAGATGGTAAAGTCGGAGAACAATTTGGTTCGGCATACTTGTAATGAGATTCAGGATGAAATCCGTCTCGATAAGGTACTGCTTTTCGTCTCTCTTATGTTGTATTATTATGGTTATTATCAACTTAATTTGAAGGTTTTTGGTTTGTTCATTTGGAAATGTATGTTCTATAATTTCCTGTCCGACCGTCTTATTCTATAATTTGGGATAGTAATCGGTTTTTATTTATTGATTGTTGACAAGTTTATGGTAGAATGTGGTAGAAAATGGATTTGGAAAAAGGGGCTCGGGTTCTTTGTGCGTTTATACTTTGGTACATAGGCATACTGAAATGTACTCCCTCCCTCCCGGTCAATTGTTATTCTTTGGTTTTGGCACAAAGACCAAGGAATGAGAAGAGGGTCAATTACTAAATGACAAGGGGACCAAATTCTGTGTGAATAATCAAACTGTTCATCAAGTTCATTCTTAAAATAGAAATGACAACAATTGACTAAGACACCCAAAATGGAATAGGACAACAAATGACTAAGACAGAGGGAGTATGTCACGGTGATTGTTAATGTACACTACGATGAAAATGGATTTGGAAAGACGGGTTCTTTGTGCGTTTATACTTAGTACATAGGCTGATAGGCGTGCTGTATGTCATAGTGATTTTTAATGTACACTATTACGATGAAAATGGATTTGGAAAGACGGGTTCTTGGTGCGTTTATACTTTGGTACATGGGCTGATAGGCATACTGAAATGTATGTCATAGTGATTGTTAATGTACATTATTACGATGAAAATAGTTGTTTTGGTAAGTCAATTACGAAACTAGACATTTAATGTATATGTATATTTGGAGAAATTAATGGTCAAAGTTTATGTTGGTATGATTGTTGATTTTTCAATACCCTGGATGCGGGTGGCAGAGTTAAGGGGGTTAGCAGGGCTTACTTTGTGAGCAATGATAAATTTGAAGTTCTTAGTTACCTTATTACATTACTAATTCCCCCGGAAAATTTTCTCCCCTAGCGAAAAATCATGGTTCATCGTTGCTCAGATTGAATGGTATCTCCCTAAAATGGAGTCAGTTTTATCGATTTTGGTGGGAGCATATGATTAACTCACCTCCACTTTATCTCACCTTGCATAAGCCCATTGATCTTGCTAGTAGTTGGTTGTTGTGTTGATGACCTTGTTCTTCTTGTTCGTTGGTTGTGGCGTGCTTCACCTAAGGTTGGTAGCTTGTCCTTCAGCTTAGATAATACTCCGTAATAATAATATATAAAGTATCAAAGATACTAGTTATACTAATTAGCACGAAAGTTTGTAGTATGTTATTTTTTTCGCTTTGTCATTGTATTCATGTTTTGTATCGAGAGGAACTAAAACTATGATTTCACAACACCGTGACACTGACATCTTTAGTTAAGCATACTACATGCATAACTGGCTCATGTCTTTCTTTACAATCCTTTGTCAGCTTAGACGCAGTTACTAAGAAATTCTGTCAATTAATGTGAATGTGGGTGACTGATGAAGCTGAAATGGGTATTTCATTATTGGCTTTAGGTAATACTACCTTGATGTCAAACCGAACAAGTAAGGATATCAAAGGGAAACTCTTTTCTTTCCCCTTGTTTCCCTTTCCGTTTCCCATTCCCTTTCCCCAGAGCGAACTAAACGCCCCCTTAAAGTGGAAAGCTTTGAACACAATGGTCAATGGATTAACAAATGGGGAAGGAAAAGGTAGCGTTTTCTATGATTGATCCTTGTAATGAGCCACCATTTAAGTTATGAAGCTTTTATTATCAATTCATCGTTATAAGCTTAATGTAGATAGTTCCTCAAAAATAGGTTGATAAAGACCCAGGCCCCAGTACAAGCATGATATTAAATCTCGGTATGAGACTTTATCTCGAGATCTATTGTTGCAACTTGCTCCAAAAATGTCGCTGATACCGCTTGAAAATGTGGTTACATTATAGTAATGTACCTTCAGAACTGTGATAACTTGATCACTATATAGTGTCCTGACCTGGATTTAACAATTGAGTATGGGCAATGTTTGCTGTCTCGTGTTATGGACTTGCAGATGAGGTGAAATGTGTAAATTGAAAGACATTTCTGATAAACCACATAAAAATTGGAGGGTATGACCTCACTTGTTTTTGCAATTGTACCATATATACCGGTCTAATTGCATTTATTTTGGAAATTTTGACTGAATTGAACTTTCTTTCCCTTATCCAGCCACCATCTGATTTCAAAGGATTCAAAGTGGCAGAGCGTCCAGGGGAGCAGTGGATAACCTTGACAAAAAAATTTGGACAAAGTGATGAGATTAAAATTGATGTCACCATGTTTGATGGGTCAGTCCCTATTTCTACAGGGGACGATAAACCCGGTGAACCAGGAGAGAAGGATCAGTTGCATATAACAATGATGATTAGCATATTCAAAGAAGAATCTAACCAAGTCTTAGAGTTCATCTGCTCAGCATGGCCTGACAACCTAGAAATTGAAAAGTTATTTGTTCGTCAACGGTCCATAATGCTACATAAACAGCCCTATACTGGTCCTATATTTGAGTAAGAATTGTCTTAAACTATTCCTTGTTTGTTTGTCTTGTAAATTTTATATTATTGAAAATTGGGGAATTCTAGTTATTTTGTAAGCGTACTATTATAATCAATTAAACCAGTATCGTCAGGCTGAGCTTTGAAAAAATGTTCCCCTGTTTTTATACTCCTGTTAGCTTTTGTTCAATTAGGAAAAGACTTTATTGTTGTTCATTAACTTCAGTTTTTTGTTGCTTTTAGCAGCTTAATAGGGTATGTGTGTTTTCGGAAGCAATAACAAACTAATGATTGCATGAATATCCTGTGAAAACTTGTCTCCGTTCTTACATAAAGTTCTCTGCTAATCGCTTTTGGCATTAATATTATGCGTTCGCAGGACATTGGACAATGAGCTGCAGAATTCATTGTATAAATTCTTAGAAGAAAGGGGTGTAGATGATGACCTGTGTGAATTCGTGCATAGATATATCCACTATAAAGACAAGGCCGAGTACATTCGTTGGATGGAATCTACAATGAAGGCGCTAGAGGAGTAACAGTGTCATTGCCTCCAAACAGACTTTTTCCAACCCATTTGATGGTATGCGTACAATTACTCTCATGCATCAAATACCTGTTATCTGTTATGTTCCAGTAGCTATTCCTCCGAAGCTATATAAGCTATGATATGTTTTTTGAGGGGTTTTGTATGAGACGGTTTCACACATGTGAGACCAACCTTAATCTTTATGTATTACTCATCTTATTCTAGGATTAATGGATTGATTTCTCATGTAAGACCGTCTCATTTGCGCTTCTGTGATGTTCGTAAGGTTAAAAAGTCGCGATTCTACAGAACTGATCCTCTTCAAGTAAGGCTGTTTATGTTCCAGAGGTTATAAGTTCCATTTTGCCCGATTTAGCTTTTAATACCACTGTATTTTCACCTTCCCGAAATACAGTCCGCCTTAGAATACTAACTTTCGACTTTTGATAAATGAAGCTTTACATATGGACCAACTCCAGGAGAATAATTTAGATACCGCGTAGGCACCTATGTCCAGTTGCCTACCAACTCCCCTAGAACGGGTTGTAGCCATCGCATGAACTACCTTAAAAAAATGAGAGGAGAATTGAGATGATATCCTCTTTTTTTTTTTTTTTTTTTTTTTGTGACTTGTTTTATGCAACTATTTGATCTTTTTTAAGGGTATATTTGAGTCCCTTACTCTTATACGGATCATTTTTCATACCGAAGATATCACTAGTACTCTGTATCTAGACAATAGGTCTTGGGTTCGAATCCTCCCTTCCCCTAGCTAGTGGTGTTAGAATGGATAGTAATTGGGCCGTACACTTATATTTTAGATTGTAATTATAGCTTAAAGTGTGAGTTAATCGCGTTTAATTTAATTAAACCTCCGTGAGAAAGCGATGGAAATTGGCTTAGGCAGGCATAAATCTTTATCTTTATATATGTTGTCTAGAGACAGTTTTACAAATAATATTATTATTACTATGTAAATCTTTTACTTTTGCATGATATCTTTGCTAAAAGGACGTATAATCTTTCTCTTAACCTAATCTTAGCACATAATGCATGTCATTATCTACCAAGTTGAGACTAATCATAATTCATAATTGTGGCGGTAATTCTCAGTTGTTTGCTTTGTCAGCTAGCTTAGTTGGTAAAGTCATAAAGAGTGGTATTCTTGACTTGGGTTCAAATCCCGCTAGCAATATATTCATTCTTGTGGATTCAATTCATTCCACCTATATTATCTTTGAAATTTAGATCAGTATCATAATAGTCACCGATAAGATGGTCTTATACGAGAATTTATATATAAAATGTAATTAAAGAACAACTCTAGTCGATATGATTTTTTTTTTTTTTTTGGATATGGTGTTCAATTCTTTCATATGTATCAATAGCCAAAGTTTATAGTATACAATAATTAAATAAACTCAATGTAGTACAAATTATGTCAACTTGGATTGATGAACATTATATAATTGTAAGATGGTATCATCTTGACTATAACATCTTCCATGTGTGAATCAAGTAACCTTCGTAAATCTAATGAGAAAAGGACAATCCATATGACTTAACCTAAGAATTCAACCTATTTTAAACTTAAAATTTCATCATTTCTTTGATCTTATTTCTTCTTACGATACACAATCACGACTTTGAATATTTCAAACATAAGAAACCGTAAATATTTATTACATTTATTTATTAGTCATATTAGATCATATTTCGAATTTTGATTTTGAACGATTAATTGCACACTTATCACTTATAGAATCACATAATATGATAGGTTAGAAAATGCATAATATACACTAAAAAGATATTGTGTAAATTAAATTGCAAGTTCGAGTTTTTCTCTGGCCGCTATTAACTTAGTATATTGTACAATGTACCTCATTCTGTGCCACCAAACATAAAAATTTATTATCATAAACATGAAAAGGAAAAATTTTAGCTTCACAGCATGAATTAAAATTGAAAATATATAAAAACAAAAAAAATTGCACTTCCTAGACCCAATGAAGTGTGTGGCTAATTTCAGAAGTCCCAAAAAAAAAAAAAAAGAGTACACTTACCAATTGATTAAGGGTGTTGGTAATGCCAAGGGAATAATGTCTAAATCCACCGGTTTTAATGATAACCGTAAAATATCCCTGAGCATTTAGATCAACTAAAGTATGAAGTTGTTCTAGTTTAATCAAAGGTCTTGGATTCAAGCCATGGAAATGCAGTAGTGTTAAAATTCGTGAGGGAAAGACTTACCGCCCTTGTAATCGTCGTATCCATGGATTGTACACCAAAAAAGATACTCTAATTTTCAAATTCAATCCTATGTACAAACTTAAAAAACAAGATAATCCAACAAAAAAATGAAGTTCAAAGGAAGATTTAAAGAAAAAAGTTTCAATTGGTCCTAGTATATTTACTTCAAAGCTTAAGAGACAAGTCAAGCTTATGCAATTGATCATGATCTTGTACATCAATAATATTACTATTATTACTACTCTTAAGCACATTGACACTAATACCCTTCCAAGAAATCCCTCCAATATTTCTATCCAATATTGGTAAGGAATTCTTTTGAGCACTACCAAACATTGCACCTCCATGGCCACCATTATTATTATTATATGATGAAGTTGGTGATGATGAGCTTGGTGATCCCATTCCTAGTCGTCCGATAGCGGGTCGTTGCTGATCAATCATAAGATTCATAACCACTCTTGACCATCCATTATTATTATTAGAAGATGTAGTCAAGTAAGATGGCTTGTGTATCAAGGAATGAGCTTGAATTCCAAGAGGCTTATGATTATTAGTACTAGACCCATGAAGGGGCATAGTAGTAATTTTGCTAGGGAATGGTAATGAAGTTAATGATCTACTCTTGAAAATACTTTCAGGATAGTAATTAGCAATGATTGATGGTGAACCGGTTTTCCGGCCTCGTTTCGCTAGGGTTCTCTCCCTTTTATGTGCATTTTGATGCCCTCCAAGTGCTTGGGAGCTATAGAATTTCCTTTGGCAATAGTTGCATGAAAACACTCTTGGCTCTGCTTCATTGCTTCCTTGAGGGGGTTTTTCGAAACTATTAGCTTCACCCGAGTGGTACTGGTCCATGTTATCCGACTCCAAATCATTTCTGCATAAGCTAAGATCCAAAATAAGATCATGGTTTTTGTTATTTTCAAAAACTTGATCTTTCTTTGTTGAATTTTCAGTATTTTGAGGGTTTATTGAGCATGGTAGAAAGTCTTGTTTTGAAGGTTGAGAAGATGATGGGGAGTTTGAGTCATTTGGTGCATTCATAATTTTGAATTGGAAATGATGTAAGAAGTTGTAATCCTGTTATATTGTTTGAAAGCATGTGTTTGAATATATGGTATGATATATAGGAATTTCTTTCATTGATTAGGTAGTAAATGCTTTTTCTTTTTTGGAAACGTCACACGGTACTCTTAAAATTTGACATTTTGCGCGAAATACCCGTTTTTTTTTTTTTGTCAAAAATTTACTGCTGAACAAAAATTAAGCATTATATTGGTATGTCTTTTTAATATGAGGATTTTTTTTTTGGATAAATAGAGAATGTCTATATTTAGGGTATAATTGATCTGATCTAAGCCCGAGCTCAAGTAAGCTCACGATGATCTTGAAAAGTTCAATTCGATCTCATAAGTTGAGCTCAAAATCGGTTTGGAAAAGACTCAAGTTCACTCGATTCGTCTAAATAAATCTATCCTATATCTTCATTTAATCTAATCTAACTGTTAAAAAATGAAAATAAAATTTGAAAAGTTATTAATATTCCAAAAAAGAATTCGTTAGGGTGAGCTCAAGGTCGGCTTGGATTTATGAGATATATATAACAAAAAAATTCATAAGAAAGTTGTCAGATTATACATGAACTTATACTTTTAACATCATGTCATGACTCATGATAGCTTTTAGAGTATTGGTTAATTAATTGATAATAAATAATTAGAACTTAATTATATCATTAGGGTATACTATCTACTTTTAATTTACCTGTAGAGATCTCTAATGCTAAGCTGTTTTCCACACTAAGATATCACTCAATCATCTTGTCTTTAAGGTGTTTAACTTGTGTGTCAAGTAGTACTTATAGCTAAAGCTTAGCTAAGAATGAGATAATAAATTATGTTTGTAAACCTTTTTAAGGAGATCGGATCACCTGTCTCACTTTTGTGTTCTATCTTGTGTCCCATTGCTTTAATTTTCTTAACACATCATCGTCCTTTTATGATATCTAAATTTTTATTTTCAATATTTAAGACTTATATGTCAAATGAAGAGATAGTGAAACACGAAACTGGGACAGAGGATCCAAACTCTTTTTAAAAGCAAGGGATAATATAATTTGATTGAATAATATAGTAGTTATCTTGGAGAAATATGTGGCTTTGAAGAGACTAAATCTTGATTGGTGGATCATAAATCATTTTCAAAAACTCTCTAATGTCTATTTTATTTATTAATTAAACCAACCTCTAACATCATTAACAATGACAATCTCCTGTATTTATGCCTTGTGACATAATTGGAGGGCCACTTATTGAGTAAAAATAGACATTCATGATATAAAGGACCTTTAATTATAATTAAAAAAACTTGGCAAATCTAATTAAGCAACCTTAATTTTTTTGCCCACTATCAAAAGATTTTGTGTTATATATATGTACGTGGATAAAGTATTGTGGTGTATATCAATTTATTTACCTCTTTTGATTAAAGCAATGTATTTTTTTAATTTATTTTTGAGTTGGGCCATTTTAACATTAGTTCCTAAGATTTTGGGGTCAACCATTCAACCTTTATGTTTTAAATTTTCTAATTTTTGTCTACCCATAATCAAATTTGGCCATTTCATTCTGGATTAAGGATAGTTTGGTTGCCACTTGAAAAATATAGGAATAGGGAGCATCCCGTAATTTGCAAAAATATGCGTCATTTAATTGCCATATTTTTTTTTAAATATGTAGAAATTGGAACTTTCTGAAAACTTCCGGTGCCTAGATCATGTATGAAGTGGCTTCTACTCCCCTTTCCCCTTGGCCATTGATAATTCCTGTACAATTTAATTCTTACATGCGCAACTAAACATTTTTGTCAAATTCACCCAAATTGGATGAAAGAACCCGATTCCTATGAAATTGAAGTTCTTAGTAAAACAAAGTTCCATTAAACCAAGCGACTTTAAAGTATACTAATGTTAAGAACTTTTATATGGGGGTGATGGTGGTTAAGGATTTACAAAACATATTAAATTGACATTAACTAAAGAGTTAAATAAAACTCTTGAAAACCTTATTAGACTATGTTTATCAGTTGTTTCTGTAGCTCTAGTTAGACCTAGTTCCTGCATTAAAATACTAACTAGTATTAGTGCCCGGCTCCGCCCGGGGTGCCTTTATGGAAATTTTCCATGGTACCCCTTAATTTTGTTAGATTTCACATGGTACCCCTGCTTTTACGAATCCGCCCATGGTACCCTTAAGGTTCTACTTTTGTGCCCGTGGTACCCCTTCATGTAACGGCCGTTAACGGAACGTTAACTTTTGATGACGTGATATTAAAAATTAATAAAAAATATGAAATAAAAATAAAGGTTTGAGCATTTCCCATAGTACCCTTGTACTTTGTACATTTTTCCCCATATATCCTTAAGTTACAACAAAAGAAGCATCATATGTCATTACAACTCATCACCCAAAAAATTAACAAGGTTATGGATTTAAGAAGAGATTATATAAAAAATGAATCCTGACTTACTTGACTATGTTAACTCAGTATCAGAAGCTAAACAACTATCCAACATGACTATGTAAATTAAAAGAAAGATTTGAGGAATTAAGTTAATGATGACATGAAGGCAAAGATGAAAATTTTGTTCAAGGTCTTACTTATATTTTAACGTAATTTAATTATGTACGTACATGTTGATGTTGAATAATACTAAATCGAGATGACACACAGAATGATAGCAAAATGCCCTCCTTATAAGTTATTACATTGCTTAAATAAGAAATCTAGTAGGAAAACCGTATAAGAAAATTGCTCAAGGGTACCATGGGAAAATTGTTACAACTCAGGGATATCTGAGGAAGAATGTATAAAGTACAGGGGTACCATGGGAAATGCGAAACATTTATTTTTTTATTTCTTATTTTTTATTAATTTTTAATTTAATAATTATCGCCACGTCATCAAAAGTTAACGTTCCGTTAACGCCGTTACATGAAGGGTACCACGGGCACAAAAGTAGAACCTTAAGGGTATCATGGGCGGATTCGTAAAAGCAGAGGTATCATAGAAAATCTGACAAAATTAAGGGGTACCATGGAAAATTTCCGTAAAATTTATGTTCAATTAAATAAAACTATATTAAAATTGCATAACTCATAAATGTAACACCCCCATACACCAAGTGCCTTACCAAGGCCACCCTAGGGATGAAAGTGTTACCATCTCGGTTACCCGAGGCAATATATAACAAATAGACCATAAAGAAACGTACATTAAATAAATAGTTTAACTAATTACAAACCGATCATCCAAAACTGTCTAATAAAAGATACAACTGTTAACAACTAAAGATAAACAAAACTCAGAACACAGCGGAAGACTCTTCTAAGCATCATGTGGTGACTAAACCCAGTTATCCCTTGCGCATCAACTCATACCTGCTCAATAACTGCTCACCATCCCCGAATGGATCATCACAGTTTTCAAAACATATAAACGGGGTCAGTTACTAAATACATACAACCAAACAGAAAAGGTACAACATGCACATCGTTTAACTCCATCATCACACCACATCTCCGACTACACACTAAAGTGTGTAGTCCTGCCAAAATACCAACACAACATGTATTCCACACCGTCAGTGGGGGACCGCAGCCGTACCCACCAAATCCTCGCTCATCTAATCCGAGCGTAAACCCATGTTCCTTAATGTGCACATCCCCTTCTGTGGCGGGTTCCACAGAGGGYGAATYAAGGGCGTRAAGTCACTCCCGCAAGTGACCCCACTCAGCCGAGGGCGCGCCTCACAAACCATAGACATCACATCCAATAATTAAAATAACAACAATACCAATATAACCCAAATCATCAATAGATACATATCAATCAACCACAATCATCTTACAACCATGTAAATAATAACCGAGTAGGGGAAACCCTACTTGAATAGCAAATCACCACAAGCAATCAACTCAGCGACTCAAAAGCGCTTCTTTACGAAATCACCTCCTATAATCACATAATTATACAATTACAATCTAATATCAACAATACTCCCAATTACCCCAAAATCACCCAATTAGGATTTAACCAAAACCAACGAATCAATATAAAAATGGTACAAAGATCTTACCCACAAGACGACGGTCTCAACGGTATAAAGAACTCTGAATTCCGACGACTTTAGCCCTTGGATTTGATAACAACGCGAAAATGAAGGCAATGAACTTACGTTCTCTCTTGACAGATTTTAAGAAAAAGGTAAAAGTGAAAAAGAAGCTGACGGAAAGTTTTTTATATCATTCACGCGTTGTTAATAAAACCCGACTGAAATAACTCGCAGGTCCAACTTATTCGATCGAGTAAGTGACTTACTCAATCGAGTGCCCCTTACTCGATCGAGTGTCTTACGTACTCGATCGAGTATCCTTCTGACAGACACTAACTCTAAATCACACGTACTTACTCGACAGAGTAAGTCCTACTCGATAGAGTACCCAAAGACACAGAAAACCGTAGTATTACAATAAATTTATCATTAATATATTTTTCTATGTCATATCTTAAAATTACGATGAACTAAATTATGAGACAAATTCACTACTCCCGTTATTAATATTTTTTACTCAGCATGGGCGAACAAGTATTGACATAACGGGAACTTGAATTTTTTTTGGAGATTTTAACCAAAACTTGCAAATTTTCCCTTGACCAGCGAAGACGAGCGCCCCCACTAACCCCTAAAACTGCCCCTGATTGATGGTGTCCTTGGGCATTTGCCTCATATGGCCCTTGGTTGTGAAAGTAGTTAACATTTTCAGGTGGGATTTTGAACTTTAATGAATTGATAGTGCGTGTTTCACCTTCCATGTTATCCAATGATCGAAACTATGGTTATACATACATACATACATACATTAGCCAATGGGATTCAATTGTTATTTTAATGTAATAATTAAAAGTTGATTGCTAATTTGATTTTATCTCTTTTTTCATGACAAATGAAACGGACTACTTTTATAAATAGCGTGCTTCACGTCCCTTCATAATTTGGACGTATTATACTCTATGATCGACAACTATATTGTGTTCCCCTCATAAAAGATCCAACGTATATAAAACTGTCTTAGTCTATTATTTTCGAAATACAAACAATCTTATCGAAACAATTACTATAATTATTGAACCTCGCGTAAAAAGGGTCATCCAATAGAGACAAGAATGGTACTTACTTTTTGAATTTCCGGTGTAAACGGAGTTATAAAGGCAAATGACAATTATGATTACCGCACATATGAAACTCAGATCTTAAATATCAAGTCTAATGAAACTTTATCAATTAAAGTAGATTATTTAAAGAGTAAAACATCAAAGATCACCTGCACAATTTCATCCTAAAATTTGCCATGTTTGTATGTACAATAATTTAGGATCAAAGATTCCCAGCTCCTACACAAGCAAGAAAGCATGTAGGTTAGCAAAACACAAACAAATAAGAGAATTGGCACTTGACAAGCATGAGCATGACCCTAGTGCTGATCCCGGACCTCCGTCTAAATCATTTGTCTACCTTAAATTAAAAGAGTAAACCTCGTAAGAAATAAAAAAGGTAAAACAACAAATAGAATGGTGGTTGTTTCATCAGAGACGATCCACATATATTTTTATTTTGTACTTGTATTCATAATTAAATTGCTTAGCCACGACTGAAAGAGAGTGAAATTGCGTTGAATGATAATATTATCCGTTAATTTGCAAATAATTGAGATATGCGAGTAATTTATTTACTATATCATCATCGAATTTACTCCAAATTTGCAATATATCGGGAAGAAGAGATTTGAACTCGAGACCTAATATTTATTATACCTCTATTTTCTGAATAAGTAGGCAAAAACATGTTGGATATTTAAGGATTGTTATGCGATGACACGTTAGATAAGCCCCCACATAGAAAAGACCAAGGGACATCAAGTTTGCATTAGCTTTTGTGTCTGCAATGGATGGTTACTGGTTACATATATAACAACACTAATAATATTATACATAGTACACTTGAATTGACGTTACTAGTACCTTGTTGTTGTTACTCACAACTTTTAGTAGACCTCTCCTGTCTTCTTTTTTAGTTCGCAAATTTTCATTTGTAGCGGTGCTACTGTCTCGTCACAAGCTGCTGCAAGTGGAAGAGGGTTTGTGAGAGGCCGCAAGCTTTTGACGGTTACAGGCAAGAGTTTGCGTTTTAGCTTGACTTTCAACTTTTGATTACATTTTCAATCAGAAAAAGGTAATTACAATAGCATTTTTTACATTTTATCTTGTGTTTCGACCAACAATCTCAATAATGTGCACTTCTTACAGATGTTTTTCAGCCTCGTCGGTTGTGGATTCATCGTCCAAGACAACGAGCAAGTAAGTCGTCAAACAAGGTGTTCCATATATCCATTGAAGGACATGAGTATCGACTTCTCACCGCGACCAACTAATAATATTAGCCCAAATAAAATTCATGTAATGTATAACATGCGTTTTCTGTAAAAGGTTTTTTTTAGTGATAACAGATATCTTCTCGAAGTATATTCAGCATACAGTTTTTTTCAAAATTTAACATTCAAAATAAAAAATGTACTAATAGATTTACGGGTTAAATTTTTAAAAAGTCGGTAGATATTGGACACGATAGAATGTGTTCCTTGGATAGTTGGACCTATCGAAGACAGGACGGCAATGAAATAGACTTTGGTTTGAGGTAGCACAGGCATATAAAGATGGAGGAATGTGGGAAGTATTATTGCCTATTTGAAGTACTTCAAACATATGAGCACCCTACATGTTCCTTTTGTTCGTCTTTTTAAGCTAGTTTTTATACGACGACATGATATTGAACCCCTAAGGGGGCCGATATCACAATTTAAGACTTCCCTGTCGAGCTTGAATTAATCACGGCCTTTGGTATGCTAATTAATCTCGCATTGACGTTCACAGGTGTCAACAAAATTAGAAACACCAACCCCTGGATTCGAAACAAGAGATATACGAGGTTTTGTTCCCGTTTTCAACTTGAATAGACGGCTGTCAGACGACCTTCAATGAAATTATGTCAAGAATGACATTAATCGGTTGTTACTAACTTCATAGTAAGATTACAATGCAGCAGCTCCAGAACCATACACATGAAGTATACAAACTATACATCAAATAGATGCCAAAAAACTACTTCGTACATCATATATGATGATCCTTTACAAGATGTGAGGCAACTCACGCTGTATTTAAAAATTCACACAAACCTTCCTATACTACAATACATGAAGACTAAAATGGGTCTTCAATAATCAACATGAATAGCCTCATTAGCTTAGTATCCAACCCTTGTGATGTGAACTTGTTCATCCTAGTACCATTTATGTGCAATGCTGAGTGGGTGGTAATGGAATCTTCGAATGAAGACTATGGTATTCTGACGAAGCAGATATCAAGATGTTTCGGCACAATGCCCAGTCTTGAGAAACAATAATCCTACTTGGATAGCCAGTAAATAAAAATGAGGAATGTGCAAACAGATGCGACAAGCGAGATTATGATAGTGTCCATTGACTTTTTCTTTTTGATGGAAGCAAGAATCTGATTCACCTGTACATTTGCCACATACAATGGGATACAACATGTCAGACTTACTTGCTCTTGGTGCAGACATCACCAAATGCTTACGTCACGGAGGGGTGGTTTGAATGAGAAGGGTTTCAAATTCGCAACATCAAGCATGCCTTTGTTAGTTGTAACTCTCTTGGTACCAAAAAAACGCTTAGAGATCTTGGTTAATTCACAACAAGGCCTCCAAGCTACCCGAGGAAAAGAACCCTTTTTTTAATTACTTTTTTGCATTTCCCTTAGCCGTTTCTATAGTACATGCTTATTCTCAAAAATGTGGATATTGTAACAAATTTTTCACAACGCTAACTTGATTCAACTTAGGATGTCAAGAAAAAAGAGTTATCAATCATTAGCGACATTCAGAATTTTTGCAGATTTCAAATAAGAATCAGGCTCCATACCGTTGGAAGGCGGCTGCTAACATTAGTGATCTTCGAATTAATTCCCCCAAATGTTGAACGTTGAAACACAAGGGTACCAAGGGTAGATTGTGCTTGGGAAATAACTGAGTCCAACTGCCATTCACAAATACTCACAAATTAAAGAAAAAAGGAAAACATAGACTACACTAAACTTCAGAAAACAATGGTCGTAGGCTTGAGATGTAACAGACTACAGACTAACATCAATATTACGCCACAATTTTGCGAAAGAAAGGGTAACAACTAACATGTAAATCACTAGGGCCAACAGGAAAAACAGTCATGAACAAGGTAAAAGGATTTTACAAAATAACCAGGCAAAGGAAGAATATTTTTTAGGGAATTAAGTTTTTAGCCTGCATCTTTTCAATGTTTAAAAAGTCCTGTTGGATCTGACCCTTCTGAACTTTGAAGCACACCATTTCGAAATTCAGATGAACATTGTAGTCAAGGCCAAAGCCAACTACTGGGACAAAATCGAGAAGCAACTTAAAAATGAGCTCTTTAAACACAGGCCCAGAAGTATAGAAGCTTGTAACAAAGTAACAAACATTATGATCCCTTTAAATTCCCACAAACTAGAAATACACACAGTAACTGAAAAGTCCGGAGATTGAGGAGGATGGGTGGCAAAAGAGAAAGGTGCCACACATGGAAACCATAGAGGATAAAATGGAGGAAAAGTAGGTATCCATTTCGCATAAATGGTACTGACGGTATGAAGCAGAAAGTACATCCAGCATATGATAATATCCCTTTGCTCCTTACAAGGATGTGCATGAAATAAAAATATAAAAAAACAAATATTTGTGGGTGTACCTGCCCTGTATTTCTGCTGATAGTGGCATATTCTTTCAGCAGAACTTGATCTTCCAAATTTCCTCCTTCCTCTAAGTCTAGCTTATTCAAATCAAATTCCCTGAAGTCTTGTAGCAGTGATGCATGTTCTTGCTTGGCCTTAAGGCTAGACCGGAGACGGTAAAACTCCTGCACCTCAACCATGTCAAAAATCATATTAGGTCTCCTCAACTATCGATAGACTTAACCAACATTCCAATGCAGCCGTGGACAAGGTAAGCATACATAACATTGAAATATTAAAAATGGAACTTTTGTTGGCTGCTGCAAGTGCTTACAATCAAACGGCATATTAAACATAAGAAATTGGGTTCCATCAGTTTTTCAAAACTGATGCAAAACTGTTACGTTCATGAAAAGGGACTTGGGGACACTCACAAGGAGGAGAGATGGTCCACTTCGTTAGTACAGTGAAGATTATCCTAAAACCGATTAGTAATATGAGTAGCTCCTTGGTTTATAAAGCGGGTAAAAGTTCAAAACTCTCATCTTTTATCAATGTGGGACAAACACATGTGAAACTCAAATGGGCCAGGATCCAATCCTCAACTAAAACATAATCTCCACTGGATTCTATAACCTCAGACAACATATGGTTTTCCCTGACCAAAATATAAAGGTGGACCAAGGACAAAAAAATACGAGTTGTAAGAGAATACTAACTTCTATATATCCTCTCAAAGTCTCTTTCAAGTTCCTTGTGGTCCTACCCAGCCCAAATCCGGACTAAACTGGATGATATGAACCAAAAAAAAAGTCTCTTTCAAGTTACAGAAACCAAACATGCAAGAAATAATATAAGAGAGCTAGAGAGCACAAAGAAGGCAATCATTCATCAAAGAAAGAAAGAAAGAAGCATAAAGAACAGCACAAAAGAACACGAGAAATTATGGGGCAGTAAACTATAATACTAAAGTAATCATTTACTTGTCAACTTCTTCAAACATATGCTACTCAAATATGGAGTATTAAGAAACAAGTATACCTGGGTTAAATCTTGAAGAATTTCTTGGTGCCGGGTTAATGTATGAGAAACCATCTCCGAGCCTCCAGATGAAACCCATGCTCTCATCTGATTGTTCACCTGATCAAGCTGTTTTAGTAATTGTTCAATCCCAGACTGAATATTGTTATCTTCAGTGTCAGCTTTGGCAGAGACCAACTTGCGATAAAAAACCATCTGCTCATCTAGCTGTGCTTCAAGATTCCTTGCCTGAATTTGTGAACAAACGCACAAGTATCAGACACTACAAGTCTACAAGTGAATGAAACAATGTTGCCTATTTAATTAAAATGCCAGCCTAAATTTTCTAAGATGGATTAGAAAAAACAGTAGCTGAAGACTACAGAGAACGTATTTCTAAGAATAGCCTTCCGTGACTACCAGCAGCACCAAGTAAACCGGTTTCCAAGAGGACTTCATCTAAAGGATTTTTACGCCCTATAGCATAAGTCATCCATGCTTTAATTAGAGATATTAAAGTAAGCATCTCGTACTACTTACTTACTACAAGTGAAAATTAAACAAAATATATAAAACCTCCTAGTTATGAAGTATAATTAACAGAAGTTTTGGGACATAATCATTGAATACATCACATCACAAGTACTACAGGAAGCTTTCACTTTACAAAATTCAATGATGAATAGTACTCCCCCGTCCTGGTCATTTGATTACCTTTGGTTTTGCACAAAAACCAAGGTGAGAGGAGGGGACCATTTGTGGTGGTTGTAAGTGGATGACGTGGACTATAATGGAGGTGTATGATCAAATTACTCATAAAAAAACCTCCTAATGTAGAAAAGTAAACAAATGAATGACACACCCTAAAATGGAATAGGTAAGCATATGATCAGGACGGAGGGATTAATTACTAATACAAACATGTTCCCGAGTCACGGGCAATAATAAGATGTACTACCCAAAGACGACAAATTAGAAGATAACTAATATACTCATTTACTATCAACAGTTACAAGTTTACGAAAATATAAGTGATTAAGTGGGAACGGAGATAGACTGTAAAAGACATATCGGGAAACGGAGTAGGGATGCACAAAGTAACGTGAATCAGATTCATGCATCTACACCGTCTATTACTTAGATCATGTCCCAAACGACATACATGTTCGAGAACTTTGCTAAAGCAAAGAACCTAAATTATACATGCTTGTACCAAAACCAGAGTATGCCACTCTTCACTATCTCCTCACTGTAGCTCCAAAAACTATGAACTGCGAAAATACTACTCCCTCCGTTCCAGTCATTTGTTTACCTTTGGTTTTGGCACAAAGACCAAGGAAAGAGGAGTGGACCAAATTGAGTGTGGAGGATCAAGTTAGCCATCTAAGGCATTCTTGAAATAGAAATTAGACACCCAAAAATGGAATAGGTAAACAATTGAGCGGGATGGAGAGGGTACTTGTCAAGAATTTGCATTTCAGATCCTTTCACAGATGAAATACTGCTACAACATTGTCTATCAAATTAGACAATCATGCAGCAATGGAGCGAGGGCGCTAACAAGGTTCCCCCCCACCCCCCCAATGAAAAAAATGAAACTTTTAGTTAAAATTTTTGATTTCTACAACATTTTAGCCCTCAAAGCATCGAATCCTGTATTCGCTACTACAATCGTATCCTCTTTTCACGGTTCCAATCAAACGAGTCAACCCAAAGATCCATACTTTCAAATAATTATGCTGTTACAGCTACATTTGATCAATTGATCCTTCATATTTCACTGTAACGACGTAAATTATACAAATTTCCATGAAAGCTTACAACTACCATCTCATAATTCATCAACAAAAAATTTGATCATAAGTGATGAAACAATTTTATAATAGTAGCGAAATTATCAACCACAAAAAATGAAGCACCGACAAAGAAAAAAAAAGAGAGGAAGGAAACCTGTTTGCGGAGGGCGTCCCAGGAGGTAGGGACATCCATGGCGGGCGAAGATCCTAGAACCTTCAATTGATTGGATGGTTCTCTCTTCTCTCTCCAGTTTGCTTGATCAGGAGAGAGGGAAGTTGAATGGTATGAAGAAAGCAGGGACTTTTCTGGCAAAATATTTGACTGCACGTCTACATTCGATTCTACATTTTACCTACATTCCTATATTGCCAATAGTATGTTTGTAGTCATTTGTTTATCTTTGTTTTTGACATAAAAACCAAGAAGGGTCAACAAATGATAGGAGATATGTAAATAAAATATGGAGAGAGTACAAATTAGCCGACAACAATCACAAATTAATCTCATTTTGTTAGTTTAATCGTATGATTCTTAAGTTTTAATCTTGGAGCTTGCAACATGAATTAAACCAGGCCGCAGGCCAATGCCACAGACTGCCCACAGCCCAACATAAGCACATGCAACAGTCCTTTCCTTAGTTGTTACTTTGTTTGTTTGTTCTAGCAGCTAGCAGTAGTTGTTATTTTGTTTGTTTACATCTTAATTAGCAGCAACAGTGTAATATATAAGGACTGTATTATCCTCCTAAGACCTGATGAATTGAAGGAAGAAGAATTGCCTTATTGCAGATTAATTCCTGTGTGGATTAAGGGTCAATTGTCTGTGTGGGATTGATCTCTTTTTTGACCTTTGTGACATAATTTTTTCTCTATTATCATGCTTATTTTCGTTTTCCGTGTCTTTGTTATTATCTAAAGTTTATGTCTTTGAGTATTCTGTATCAATTTGA
Organism: Silene noctiflora; assembly: GCA_009801015.1. Taxonomy (NCBI): domain Eukaryota; kingdom Viridiplantae; phylum Streptophyta; class Magnoliopsida; order Caryophyllales; family Caryophyllaceae; genus Silene; species Silene noctiflora. The sequence continues at coordinate 18,695 of VHZZ01002988.1, read as the reverse complement.
TACGAATTCAAAATGCGGAAGCGATATTTGACAAGCTAGACCTATAGCTTATCAATGACGAACGAACTCAAGACCTATTGAGTACAATCAAGTTAATATTCAAAGACACGTTTGAATAAAAACAGAAAATGCTAAACAAGTAGTGAGTTTTTTTATTATTTTCTGAATGCCAAATACATACAAACAGAGGCTTTAAATAGCCAGCAAAGATGAGCAACCAAAGGCAACGAAAGGTTCCTCATAAAAGACTAATTTAGTTAAGTCTCCTTATTAGTAGCATTAAAACATGAAAACTCAAGAGATAATTTAAGACTATCTTTATTAGCTAAAATAACAAAGTCGTAATTGAT
>VHZZ01002986.1:105452-115458 GCA_009801015.1 Silene noctiflora | reverse complement strand
CCTAGGCCTTAGTTTCCGATTAGTAGACTTACCCCTTTATTGTTATTATTATTATGTTGTCATTCGAGGGATATTTTTTCCCCAACACTCTTTCTAATTGTCGGATTGTATAACTTATCTATCGTCCTTACTTTATGCTTTAGATATATTGACGCTTCGCATTTGGACTTAAAAGTTTTTAATATCTCGTATTTCCGCTGCTTTTATTCGCTTTTGCGTGTCAATTTAGTGTTTTTGAATAGCGGGGTATCACGCCGGCGCTGGACGTCCCTGCTACATCATAACCCTACCTCGTGGTACCTCCCATCCATTTCTCTTCTTAACCGAGCTGACTCCCATAGTTAGCTCCCCAAGGACCGGCAAGACACCCCTAATCATAACTCACCGTCACGCCCCACGAAGACCGATCCACTCCATAGCAATGAAAGACACCACGATCATCCTCGGGTCCTCTCCACCACACCGGCTACTCTAGGTCCGTCCCCACGTTTTGGTGGTGAGCCATCTCATGCATGTTTCTCAACACCAAGGTGTTGGACAACCTCTCTGTCAGCTCACTCACCTGCATCCGGGGATCATGAACCGTAGGGTAACCCGGATACTAAAACTGGGGTGCACTAGGCTACACATATGGGGTCTCCTCTGCTACGTCCATCACCACTCTCGGTCCCCTCGCCTCCCTGCCCGGTTCCGCCACCTTCCTACTGCTAGTAGGTAAAGTAGGCTCCGACATCTCCTCAAGCAAATGGTCCGGTATGAGGTAGGTCTGATAGAGTGGGGCCATGTAGTCTGTGAACTCCTCTAGGTGGTTGGTCTCGGGTAGGTTGGCTCCATCAGGTAACCTCATCCATCTCATTCCCCTCACCCTCCAAGCCAAGGTCCCGTCACTAAGCACTCTCAACCACATTTGATGTAAGAAGTAGTCCTTGTCCATGGTAGGTACACTCTTAAACTCGGGAGACGGCTCAAAGTTGGTCAACCTCTTAGACAAACGGGTCACGATGGCACCACAACTAAGGTGACGGTGCGAAAACTGAGCCATATGTGCCAAGCTAGCACATACTATGGCAAGGGCATTGTAGTAGAATCGTTCCTCCCGCTTAGGGTTCAGATAGGACATCAACAACATTACCTCATGGGAGTTCAACTTACTCACATCGCTCCTCCCGTAGAGTAAATAGGTCATCATCCGCATAAAAATCTTTAAGGTCACATGCTTTACATCGTTGATCAACATGGCACTGACACTTGGTATCGTACCGGTGAGAAATGAAAGGTAACCACTTGCCCCACACTCCTTGGCTATATCAAGGTAATGATCCGAAGTGGCCTTCTCCAGGCCCAGCTGCTTCGTTACATTATCCTTAGTCAAACAAAAGTTGGTATTCATCAACCGGAAGCTAACTGTTTCACCATCCTCATCCTACGTGTAAGAACTCATAAAATCCAAGGTCAAGAACTCGTAAGACTGCTTATGATGTCGATATAACCACAACATACCTAAGGTCTCAAAGATGTGCCTTACATCTACCTCAATTCCTAATTCTTCTAAGATAGCACAATCCACACACCTAGTAGACTTCAAGGTCCGAGTCATCAAAGCCACAAAAGTTTCCCTTTGCTTGAAATCGGCGAACACCACAGTCGGGTATTGGGACACGGTGGGAACCGTAGGTCCTTGGCTTGATGGTTTGGCGGCGGCGGCTCTCAGCATACTCTCAAATTGGATGAAAAAATCGAAGTCAAGGATGAAAAAAGCGGATTGAAAGACTAGAGCACAAGTTTCTCAAGCTTTTGGTAGAGGAAAAATTAGTTTGAGAGAGTTTCAGTGTGAGCAAAATAGAGTTTGTGTCGAAATAAGAGGAGAAAAAAGCATATAGATAGCCGATTTTCTAAAATGTGATTTCTGGGTAAACAGGGGTATTCGGTCGAGTACGACTCACAGTATCAGGTACTCGGTCGATTTTTCGAATTTGGCAGATTCAACTTTGCTTCTGCTTTTCACGAACTCGGTCGAGTAACCTACGAACTCGGTCGAGTAAGGACAACTTGGTCAAGTGCACTGATGTATTCGGTCGAGTAAGGACAACTCGATCAAGTGCACTGATGTACTCAGTCAAGTCTCCTAAAAAGGTCAAAGAAAACGATTTACGTCTACACATCGGCGTTCCTGCAATACAAAACCTCGTTCGGAGTCTAAGAAGTGTCTTAGAACTCATCACTAATTAGTTCTTACTTACGACACTGCCAAAAGCTAAGCAACTAATAGGTATAGGCACACGAATGGACTTACATAAAGCATCCCAACATGACTTTTAACACATCATACATACACCGTTTAAACAATTGACTCAAAATACATGGTTATACATTATTGTAACTATACTCAAGACTTGCAATTAAAACAACCCGTCATCCACATGTATAACCACACTTCTATCCCGGCACATATGCAACTACAAAGAAGTCATACATCACACATACCACATATTCAGATCATCTTTACACTAGACTACACATATCATCACACACTTAAATCGCATCCACCAAAGAAACACATACATGGTTCCTAACCCAACATCCCACCCCGACATTACTGGCTTAAGCATATTAGGGTTGGGATTCTAGAATGAAGGCACCTTCTCACCCAAAATCAAAAACAAGGGGCTCCCAACCTACATACACCAAGTAAATTTTAATTGACACCCTACGTTCATTAGGTTCGTTAGATACAGGTTCCAAAATCGTCGCTCTGATACCACTTTGTAACACCCCCATCTCCCAAGGAGCCTTAACAAGACCTTCCCTAGAAGATAAGGGCACTACCGTCTCGGTTGCCCGAGGTAAGTATATCAAATAGACCATCCAAGAACATTTAATAAATGCTTTACATCTTGCTGCGGGCAAAAGATACAACTCAGATTTACAAAATAATAAAAGTACAACTGGTGACACTACTACTACCTAACGATCAACCTTATGTCATGCGACCTTCCAACCCCCAGCTACACCAAGAAAGCATCAACACTAACCTGAAAGTCACCTTGCTCACAATCCCCGAATGGATCACCACAATTTGAAAACAATAAACGGGGTCAGTCAACTGAATAACCAATATAACAAACATAAACATATAATCCAATATGTATCCAATCACACTGTAACAACCATTCCTCCAAACTCCATAGTAACCAGTAACCGACTACACACCAAGGTGTATAACCCTGCCAAATTACCCATCGCAATAGGTAAGCCACACCGCCAGTGGGGACCGTAGCTTTACCACTTAAATCCTCGCTCATCGCAACGAGGAACCCCGATAATTAATGTGCACATCACCCTTGTGACGGGGCCACAAGAGGCGAACATGGGGTTGGAACCATCTCCATAAAATGGCCCCACAACAACATCCAATAACTAAACACAATAAATCTCAATCAAACAATAACAACAATAAACCATCGCATCCATCTTATACCATTTACACAGTAAATTGAGTAGGGAAACCCTACCTCTATCGATTCTCAAGCAAGCATCAAACACCACACATTTTCACACGAAAGACTGCCATCGACACCTCCAACAACAACGACATGGTCTTATCACAATCAATCATAACCCTAATCAAACCCATAGATGGATACGATGACTTACCTTATGTGATAGACTGATGACTAGACCGTATCCGACTCTCATATCCGCTCCCATGGTGGTCTCCTAGGTGAAGGTTCAACAGGTGGTAAGGTGGAAGGAGAAAGAGGGAGAAGTTGTTCTGATTTAGGTTTTGCGGAAAGTAGAACAAATGAAATGATTTTGGTTTACGACTTCCGTGTATCATTATATTACGCTGCCACTAAAGAACTCTGTTGAGTACCAGCATACTCGACAGATTATACCGCACTCGGTCGAGTGACCCTTACTAGGTCGAGTTCGTGGTTTCAGATGTAATATAATTCTAAGTCCGTCATTACCAAAGGGTCTAACGTGGTCAATGGTACTTACGGTCAATCAACGGGTCTCCCAATAGAGCGGCTATTACAACGAAAGTGGGTAGTTAAAGTAGGAGTATTTTATTAATCAAGGGTCAAATGTATTTACCTTAAAAAATTATTTGTCTTAAATTGGATGCCTTAAGATAGAAATTTCTATCCTTAATTGCAGATGCGGAATGAGGTAAGTTTTCTGTCGTAGCATAAGAATGGCCTATGGCCTAGTGATGGACAATGTGGTGTTGAAATTATGTGAATTGGATTGTTACATGAGTTATTGTAGTAAAAGAAATTGTTAAATTGAGGCTACTTATAAGCATGGACCGTCTTATGAGCTAATTGTATGTTTTACTTGTTGGATTCTTACATGAAATAGATTATCATGTCTAGTGATATGCGGATTATGTGGCCCCAAAACCATGTTAGATAGTATTAAAGAGCTATCGGGCGATGAATTATTAGTGTAGTGTGTGGGGTGGTCATGGTTTGAATAGTGTGGGCATAAGGCCATTAGGCCGTGGTAGGGTGTGACCGTGGTTGGCTGAGCATGGTCTTGTTTAGTCAACCACATATTGTTTTGTTTGCAGGATTCTTTTTTTTTTTTAAAACCCATTCGAGCAAAACTCTAAGCAAAAGCTTAGATTTACCTTTATTCTTATATAGGTAGTCAAAATGCCACCAAAGAAAAAAAAAACTCACCTATCATGTCTATTGAGGAGATCGAAAGATTGTTTGAGATGAACAAGGCCTTGACTGAGGCTTTGAAGAGTATAAAGGAGGATGTGAATCCCATTAAATGTGGAGCTGTTATTACCAAATATAATCCAGCCAAGTTCGAGGGATATGGGGAGCAATCATTGTTGGGGGGTGGTGTAGAGAATTTGACAGCATTGTTGAACTGATAGTTTTCCCTAAGGATATGATGGTGGATTAGGCTGCCTTCTATTTAAGGGGAAAGATATGTGATTGGTGGAGTAGGGAGAAAGAGGCAGTAAGGGAGGCTTTTCAGGTGAGTGATGATCCTTATATACCTTGGGAGAATTTTAAGAAACTTGCAACATAGGTATTCGTCCCTGAGCATATTAAGAGTAAAATGAGATCTCAGTTTGACGCCTTTAAGATGACTGAGGAGATGACGGTAGAGGAATACCATAATAAAGTTATGGAGCTAAGGGAATATGTGGCTGACTTGGACTATGGGAATGAGGTCCTTGTGGTAAGATTTGAGAAGGGGTTGTCCACAACCATTAAGAAGAGACTTGCTACTGGTTCACCTAATACGGTGGAAGAGGTATACCAGAGAGTAGGTCACGCTGAGATGATAGTTGAGATGTTGAGATGTTGAGAGAAGAGAAGAAAGAGAAATGTGAGAAAAGGAAGAACGAGAGTAGTAACGAAGGTGTATGAGGAAATAACAAGCAAAACAACAACTCGTATAGGGGATATACGTCAGGAAGAGGCGTTGCATCAACCAATTTTGGCCGTGGTGGAGGTGGCGACCGGATTTTGTCTGTTGTCGATTCTGGTTCACTGAGTTGAGTGACTTGTTTCAGGTGTGGAAATATGGGGAATAAAGTCGCTTCTTGCAGAGTCTTGGTGGGTGGCCTAGGTGGAGGATACGGGAATAGAGGCCAATGATGAGGTTTTCGTACACATGTACCAAGCTATGGAAGCAATCAATGCAATTTCAACTATAATAACAATCAGAACCGTTTCATCAATTTCACTAATCAAGGCAATAGAAGAGGATCCTATCAGAGGCATAATTTTAATGCCACTCACCAAAGTGAAACTAAGAGTGCAACAACATCAACACTTATAGTTCAGGGTGGACCAAAGAACAGTGGCAAATTATTTATGATGGGGAAGGAAGAAGCTGAGGGTGATTGTCATGTTATCACTGGTACATTTCTCGTAAACTGTACACCTACCTTTGTTTTATTTGATTCTGGAGCAACCAATTCCTTCATATATAGTGAGCATGCTAGGATGTCTTATTTAGCCCAATTTGATGCTATTAATGATGTGGTAGATATACCATCAGGGGACTCAATAATCTGTAATCGTTTATATAAAGATGCGACTATTAAGATTGGGGAGGTTGTCTTTCACTCTGACCTAATAGAAGTTCCTTTAGGAGGCTTTGAGGTGATCCTAGGGATGGATTGGTTGAGTGAATATGGAGCCTTTATTGACTATCACCAAAAGAAAGTCACCTTGTGGGGACCCAAGGGGTTAAGAGTGTCTTATAAGAGATATGTGGTTAAGCCTAAGGTGAAGCTTATAACGACAATTACCCTGAAATCTTGTTTAAGGAGGGGAGGACAGTTGATTTTATGTCACGTGAGGGACACTTGTGAGGAGCAGGGGACGACGGCGATTATACCATTAGTAAGGGATTTTGACGATGTGTTTCCAGATGATATTCCAGGATTATCGCCGAAAAGGGACATAGATTTTGGCATAGATTTAAAACCTGAAGTAGGCCTTATTTGTAAAGCACCTTATAGAATGGGACCTATGGAGTTGGTAGAATTAAAGAAGCCGTTGGAGGAACTATTAGATAAGGGGTATTTTAGACCTAGTGTGTCTTCATGGGGAGCACCAGTGTTGTTTGTTAAGAAGAAGGATGGGACCAAGAGGTTGTGTATAGATTATAGGGAATTAAATAATGTGACAGTAAAGAATAGATACCCTTTTGCCCAGAATTGATGATTTATTCGACCAGCTGTGTGGAGCGGGAGTGTTTTCTAAAATTGATTTGAGGTCAGGATACCATCAGTTGAGAGTTAAGGATGAAGATATCCCTAAGACTGCATTTAGGACTAGATACGGACACTATGAATTTGTCGTTATGCCATTTGGGTAGACTAATGAGCTGGCGGTCTTCATGGACTTAATGAACTGAGTGTTTAGTTCCCGTTTGGATCAATTTGTAGTTGTCTTTATCGATGATATCCTAGTGTATTGTAAGGACAAGGAGGATCATGAGAAGCATTTACGAATTGTACAACAAAACTTAAGGGAGAATAATTTATATTAAGTGTGAATTTTGGTTGGAGAAGGTAGCATTTTTGGGGCATGTGGTGTCTAAGGTAGAAGTATCTGTGGACCCAAGTAAGATTGAAGCAGTTTCAAAGTGGGAGAGACATAACAATGTTGGAGACATTCAGAGTTTTCTGTAGATAGCTGGTTATTACAGGAGGTTTGTGAAGAATTTATCTAAGATAGCTAAACCTCTAACCACTTTGATAAGGAGGGAGAACATGTTTAAATGGGGTGAGAGTTGTGAGACGGCATTTCTAACATTAAAAGAACGCCTGACCACAACTCTAATCCTAGCTTTACCATAGGGGAGTGATAATTTTGAGGTATATACGGATTCATCTAAGAATGGATTGGGATGTGTACTAATGTAGAACAGTAAGGTGATAGCCGATGCTTCCAGAAAGTTGAAACCAAAAGAGGAGAATTACCCTACTTATGACTTAGAATTGGGAGAAGCAGTTTTTGCCCTAAAGTTGTGGAGACATTACTTGTATGGAGCTAACTTTAAAGTATTTTCAGATCACAAAAGTCATAAGTATATTTACACTCAGAAGGAGTTAAATATGAGGCAAAGAAGGTGGATGGAACTAATTGGTGATTAAGACATGAAGATAGTGTATCATGAAGGGAAGGCAAATGTGGTAGAAGAGGCACTAAGTAGGAAGTTGGTTCATGCTTTGTGCACTGCAATGTCAAGAGTGAAGTTATATGACGAGGAGGAGAGATTGGGCATTTGTATGATTAGGAAAGGCGAATAAATTGGAGATTTAACTATGGAACATAAGTTGTATGCTGAAATTAGAGAGAAGAAAGTTGGGGACCCATGCGTAGAGAGGTGGAATTCGGCCGTGGGGAGTACCGAAGGCTCACGATTTTCTTTGTGTGAAGACGATAATCTAAGGTTCGAGGGTAGGTGGTGTGTGCCAGATAATGAGAAATTAAAGAGAAAGATCCTAAATGAAGCTCATTCTACTCCATATTTTGTTCATCCTGGAGGAGATAAGCTTTATAAGGACCTAAAGAGAACGTTTTGGTGGCCTAACATAAAGAAGGTGAAAGTCCATAGACCCCTAATTAGATTCCTCTAATTAGGATACCAAATTACAAGTTAATTTAGTAATTTATAGATCTATGCAACATGCATGAGAAAAAGACATTATAAAATAAAAGGGCAAGAAATCGTATTTCCTTACATTGGTTATGGATAAAATAATGGGCACGACAAAATCTCATATCTTGTTGTTCTTGAGCTATGTAAAAATGGATAATCCTCCATGGCAATGAAACTTCCAAAAAGAAAGTCTCCTTCCAATAGCACCCAAGAACTAATACCCAAAAGATCTAATATATATTAACTAGATATATATTAGATCTCCCTTGAATATATATAAATTGTATTACTAACTCTTAGTAATAATATGGAATATTAGATTTATATTACTAACTATTACTAATCTTATAATATTTTTTGGAGATTTTAGAGAGATAAAATATTCACATGCAAAAGTGAATGAATGAGAAATGAGTAAAAATTACTCGATTTGGGCGTGGGTGGCTGGTTAATTGCGAGTAGGTGATAGTGTTGAGTGTGTTTGTTGCATTCTTGTAATTATCATGCTTAGATAAGAACAAAAGTAAGTATTGAGAAGAATAAAATGACAAGCATGCACAATAACAATTATTGTGTCCATAACACCACCTATAAATGATGTGTAACACGGACCAATGGAGCCTTAATGGGTCCATTTTTATTTTTATAATTTGTCTCATAAATTAATGTAAATGTTTCATTTTTATCATCTTTTATGACAAAGACATTTCCCAATTATTTCCGTCTTAAAACACTCATTATATGTACATTTACTGTACATATAAACATAATACGTACTAACACTAATCGCATTATTTATTCAGTACTAGTTTAGTAATTAACAATTAATTCCTAAAACCCGTCTCAATTAATTTATTATTCAATTATCGCATAATTAAATAATAAATTCCATCGGCCCGAGTTAAAAGATCGATCTCTTTAAATAACTTAATCTACTAACTTTTAGTCAATTTATCAAGGGAATAATTATACTGTATCTCATACAGACGATTAGTTAATATTTTGGATTAGTTCCTATAGGTGCGACCGAAAGGGATCAGCTAAACACCGTCGTCATGCGATAGTAACGTCAAACCCTAGTTAGCCAACTGTTACCGATGTACGTTGATCAGCTGACAAGTATTGCCATTGAATATCCCGAGTGTGTTCCTTAAAATGAGATTTAATATGTACACGCACTATTGTGGAGGATACTCACTCCAACAATCTCCTACTTGTCTGATACAAGGTGTGCGTAACCAATTCTCTTGTCCATTTTAGATCTCCTACTCAATGCAAGGTGTCTTTCTGATAGGACAGTCGCACACTTATCAAATATAATTACCCTAGACTTGTCTAACAAATGAATGTAGTAAGGTAGGGGTCGAACCACAGAGAAATGGGAGTTGCTTTAAGAATTGCTATGGTTAGGTCTCTATCAAGATCGGGTTATATTTTTCGTTTGGGGTTTGAGTGTAAGCAATGATAAATAAAATGATGATTAAACAAATATTTAAAGGAGTCTAGGGATGTCGGGTCACACAGGAAAAGTAATACGGTTCATGCTAAAATAGAAATGCATAATAAAGATAAATGTTTAGGTCTATAGACAACCACCTCTCGATATTATTGTCGACCTTAGAACGGGTTCTAACGAGCTCACGCTATGGCTAGATCGGTCTACTACAACATGTTTAATCTAATACAAATCCGTGCTTCTCGACTTATAGAATGTATTAACACATTTAACCAAAGATTGTGATCAATAACCTAGGATTAATAAGTACAAAACAAACATGTGTAGAAACAATTATGCAATATTATAACATTCTAATCTAACATGATAAAATAATAACTAATGCATGACTCCCATAATCCC